>JAUUDY010383140.1:989-11335 GCA_032361765.1 Panulirus inflatus
GCTAAGTGTAACGATGATGTTTACTGTGTCTCGTCAGGTTTAGCTAAGTGTAACGATGATGTTTACTGTGTCACGTCAGGTCTAACTAAGTGTAATGTTATTGAACAAATTGTCATAAAGGAAAGAGATCTCCTGGTTTGAAATCTTATCTGGAATGTTAACTCATGTTCAATGTTAAACTCAGTGTTAACATAAATGATTCATGCCTGACTTATGTGCTTATTTTGTACACAGTAATTCTTTCATAGTAATCTTAACACTGGTGTTTGATTTAATCCCATGACTTTAAGATTGTGTTATCCTGTGTTGTGCAACATAACAAATCTAACATCCCTGCAAAGACAAGGATCAGTATAGTTTTTATAACATATATATGTTAGTGGCGACCTTGCTTGAATAAGTATTGAGTTCATAACAGATGGCATATGCTTTCTAGATCATTCAGCTATTGAGGCCCATGTCACTTCTTTCATGATTGTTTTACTTGGAAAGGAGACTTCTTTGGAGAAATACCTTGAGAGATTGATTGTAGAATGGTTAAATGAGAGCAAATGAAGTGAGGGAAGTGGCTGAAGAATGGAAGGTATTTAGGGAAGTAGTGAAGTCATGGAAGAGATGCACATGGCATGTGAAAGGTGGAAAGTGGGCAGATTAAAAAGAGTAGTGAATGGTGGGATGAAGTAAAGTTGCAAGTAAAAGAGAAAAGAGAGGCATTTGGGCAGTACTTACAAGGAAGGAGTGCAAATTATTGGGAGATATTTATTACAAAGCAGCAAGAGGTCAAGAGGAAGGTGCATGGGTTGAAATAGAGCAGAAATGAGAGTTGGGGTGAGAGAGTATCAGTAAACTTTAGGGAGAATGAAATGATGTTTTCTAAGGAGGTAGATAACATGCTAAAGACAAAAGAACAGTTGGGGACATCGATGAAGGGAGCAAAAGGGGGAAGAGATAACAGGTAGTGATGTAGTATTAGTAAGGATAGTTAAATGTATTTGATGATAGAGTGGCAGATGTATGGTGTTTAGGTCAGGGTGGTATGCGAAGTGAGAGAGATAGGTTGGGTGGTTTGGTGAAAAGAGAAGAGTTGGTGAAAGCTTTGTGGAAGATAAAATTCAATGAGGCAGCAAGATTGGATGGTATTGCAGTTGAATTTATAAGAAAGGGGTGATTGTATTGTTGATTGTTTGGTAAGGCTATTCATTGTATGTATGGATCATGGTGAAGTGCCTGAAGATTGGCGGAATGCATGTATAGTGCCAGTGTATAAAGGAAAAGGGGTTAAAGGTGAGTGTTCAAACTACAGAGGCATATGTTTGTTGACTGTATCTGGAAAATTATGTAGGGAGATATTGATTGAAAGGGTGAAGGCATGTACAGAGCATCAGATTGGGGAGGAGCAATGTGGTTTCAGAAGTGGCATAGGTTGTGTGGATCAGATGTTTGCTTTGAAGAATGTGTGTAAGAAATACTTAGAAAAACAGATAGATTTGTATGTGGCATTTATGCATCTGGAGAAGCATATGATAAGGTTGATAGAGATGCTTTGTGGAAGGTCTGAAGATTATGGTGTGGGAGGTAAACTGCTAGAAGCAGTAAGAAGTTTTTATCAAGGGCATAAGGCATGTCTATGAGTAGGAAGAGAGAAGAGTGATTGGTTCCTAGTGAAGGTCGGTCTGTTGCAAAGGAGTGTGATGTCACTATGGTTGTTTATTTTGTTAATGGGTGGAGTGGTGCTGTAGGTGAATGCAAGAGCTTTGGAGAGAGGGGCAAGTATGCAGTCTGTTGAGGATGAGAGAGCCTGGGAAGTGAGTCATTTGTAATTGAGTTTGGAAGTGTGTGAAAGGAGAAAGTTGAGAGTAAATGTGAATGAAAGCAGGGTTGAGCGATAAGATATTTGGGAGGTAAGTTTGAATGGAGAAAAGTTGAAGGAAGTGAAATGTTTTACATGCCTGGGAGTGGACAGGTACCATAAAACAGTTCTTTTAGTGTTGCCTTCCAATACAGTAACACTATCAGTGAGACCTTAATTAAAAGCAGGCCAAATTATCAGAAAATTTGGAGTGTTTACGCTGTCAGTTGTAAGGCTGGTAAAGATGTATACATTGGCCAGACAGGTAAAACGGTAACTGAGAGATGCTATTGGCAGTCATTCAGTATGCAGGGTTGACCACAGAAATGCAGTCGCTAAACACTGGCATGAGAACCATCCTCCAGTAGACCTTAACAACTCAGTCACATTGTACTCCTCATCTGATTATGCTACCCATAGTGTCAATGAATCTGTCTCAAAATGCTTGTTACTCAAGCCAATCTTCCCCATACAAAACCACTTAACCATTAGACATCCCCCACTTTCCCTTAAACAGTCAAGCCTGTATATTCTCCGGCATGGTACTAAAAAGATGGAATCTGTGTGGTGGTGTTGGGATTTAAAACCTTATGATTTGTTTGCACCTGATGAGGGAGAATATCTCCATGAAACGTGCTGCATGTGTAAAATATTACATGATATATATATGAATTAACTGAACTACTAAATTTCAATTTCACCTAACACATATCAACATGTACATGCATATGCATGCACATACACAGACATATACATATGTGCATGTGTGCATATTCATGCTTGCTTGCCTTCATCCATTCCTGGTGCTGTCTCTTCCCACAGGAAACTGGTTGAGAGAGCAGAAGAGGGTGTGTTGAAATGGTTTGGATATATGAAGAGAATGAGTGAGGAAAGATTGACAAAGAGGATATAACTGTCAGAGGTGGAGGGAACAAGAAGCAGGAGACCAAATTAGAGGTGGAAGGATGGAGTGAAAAGGATTTTGAATGATCAGGGCCTGAACATATGAAGCCGTCAAGGAATAGAGTGAATTGGAACAATGTGGTATACCAGGGTAGACATGCTGTCAGTGGACTTAACCAGGGCATGTGAAATGACTGGGGCCTGGATGTGGATAAGGAGCTACGGTTAAAGTGCATTACACATGACAGCTTGAGACTGAGTGTGAACGAATGTGGCCTTTTTTTTTGTCTGTTTTCCTGGCGCTACCTCAATGAAGTGGTGGGTTGCGATGCTGTTTCCTGTGGGGCGGGGTGGCACTGGGAATGAATGAAGGCAAGCAAGTATGAGTATGCAGGGAGTACAGGTGCAAAAATCTCAAAACTTTGGATTAAATTTTGTTGAATATGTAAATTACAGCAGCAGTTTATACTGTAGAATTTTAATTTGGTATCTGGCAAAGGGTAATTGCACTTGATACTTTTCTTTAATTGTAATATGCTTGCTCAAAGTCTCTTTTGTTTGTAGCAAAGCAATGGCGAAGAACACACTAAGTTCGGAATTTCGTAACATTGATGTGGATCAGTATAATGAAGATAATTTCAAAGATGACGATGGCGAACCACAGAGTCCTCCCACAGGCATTGAAGAGTCTACCATTATCTCCTACATAAATTCAGGTGAGGATCCACTTTTATTGTTAAGATGTGAATTAAGTGTCTCCAAGATTCCTCAGAGATGTTTGAAAGAAGTGAGTCATGTGCATTGATCAGTGTAACAATGTATTAAAAACAGTTCATTGTGTATAAAGAACAGTCAGAATAGCCTTTGAAGCATCATGTACATTCAGCAAAACAGAAAACTAATCACACTTGATTTTTCATTTTAGAATGGAAACATATTACATGATCATATGAACAGTTTCAGATTATTTATAGAAAAATATTTAACTGAAGGATATGATCAAGATATATATGATCTAAGACAAGAACACAACATCAGGGATCAATTGATATTTGGAATTTTTATTTTTATCTAAGTTGAATAGCAGGTAGGAACATTAACTGGGAGCCTATGAAAACACTACCCTAGAGTTTCCCCTCTGTCAGTGACCTGTTAAGGATGAGGCACTGCAGGCTAAGAAGCGGCACTAGAGTTCACTAGTTATGGAGACATTTGCTGTGGTCACTCCCTTAAGGGAGTTCCCAAAGGGAATGGGCATCAGAGATAAAGATTGATAGTTAGAGTATGATGAATTACCTTGAATTCAGGGGATGTTGCAAAAAATAGTAAGGTGTGCATTGAAGGAGTTTGCTTATTATAAGAATTTTATATCTGCAATCGGTTCTGATTAGATTCCACACATTTTGAGCCAGTCAGCTTTTGTTTCCATTGTCCCTACTGAGGTTTTCTGCTACATCTAAAAACTATTTTTGAAAATAAAACAAGATAGCATGTGTTGGCCCATAGTAATCAACTTCTTGAAACTGGTGAAGTTCATGGATTCATATTTAATTGTAGTGTTACTTGTCTTAGGTGTAACCTACGAAGTAGCTCTTACACTAAGCCTCTTCTTACATTGGCTAAGCATTTAATATGGGTATATTTCTTTTGTTTATCTTCTTTTTCAGGGCAAAACAAGGGTGTTTCTCTTAATGCTTTCAGTGTGGGAACCTGACTTTCATTCACTTCACTTATCCATATGAGACCTGAGTTTTATTTACATTTCCATGTAGGTCATGACATAACTCCCAGTATTTTAAGCCATGCACCTTTCATAAGTGTGCAAGTGGAGTTTCTTTTAAAATAAAAGTTTTCAAGGGCCACATTACCTTCACTTTATCCACCTGAAATGAGCTTTTTAAGGGGTGTTTGTGGTGTTAGCAGGAAGGGTAGAGTAAGTAATGAGGTGTATATGAGCTATGAGACAAGAGACAGGAAAAGATGTGGGGTATAATGTCAGAGTATGGAGTGGATGCTTGATGATAGCCTGGTGTAGGAAACATAGGACAAGGTAAAGGGAAATAGAGTGAGAGAAAGACAGCCAGCCTACTGGGAGGGGGAATGTTAGGAATATATTGGGGAGAGGGACCTGGAAAAAGTGAAGGGGATAGAGTGTGCTAAGGAGGTGTATTTGGACAGAGCAGCCAGTAGACTTTCTGCAGATGTATAATACCTTGTTCTAGTGAAAGTTTGTAGAAGTACATCACAAATGGATGTCATTTTCACTTATGTATTTCAGTTTCATTGACTGCACCTAATATACTCACAGATATACAGTAAACAGAATAAGTTTCTCTGTTGAAGAGCTCATTATCTTGATGAACTTCTGTGAACCCTGGTTAAAAAAAAGAAATTGTAGAATCTCCTTTTACATGGATTACTAATGCTTATTTCAGATAGTGTTAACCACTAGGCAAATACCTGTGTCATTTATGATATATCTTTCACTAAATTACAGAAGAGCTATTGTCTTGGCTGTTGCTGCTTCCCCTTCTTGAACATTGCTTCTTGTGTGAATAGGGTTTAACTTCTTGGTTGGAGTCAGATGCTAGGAGAGCAATTTGAATGTTGCTTCATCTGCTGCTTGTGTATCTTGTCAGGCTTAAGTGTGTCAAAATTGGAAACTTTCAGAGTGGTGGGGCTAAGTTAAGCATAGTATTTAAGTCAGAGAAGTGGGATTATTGCTTGATTAATATGCAGGTCCTGATGGTATGTGTTATAGATACCTTCTCTTTGGTGGTAAGACTTTTTTTCTTGTATAGTTTACATAGTTGGTTGTTCAATCATCCTGCTTCACAGGATCAATTAGAAACAAACCCTTTGTGCTCATATCTACAAAGCTACAAAAAATGTACCTTATAATCTTAATTGATTCTTTTCATTATGCTAGTTGTTGCTCACTGTAATGCTACTGTTTAGTTTTGGAAGGCATTGCTAAACAAGACAAAATCTTCAGTATAAGTGAGTGAATTGCTTTGTGAATTAATAGCAAATACTTCCAGCCACATTTTCTAGACATCCTTAATTGCATTCTTGCACTGTTAACTTTAGATGCAGTAAAGTGCCATATATAGTATGTATGAATCATCTTAAATGCCAAAATTTATTTTTTCATTAATGCCATAATAAACTTTTTAACCCTTTCATTATGGATGGGACATATACACCCCTAAATGCTTCCTGCAGTACAGCTGGAATGGATATACACCCTGAAACATTTTTGATTTGTTTGCATTAGTTTGAGGGTAGTCTTTAATTGGAAAGAAATGTATGGTAATCTATATGTTGTTTTCATCAGCTTGATTGGTATTTTACACCATAAAAACAGTTACCATTGCATTGGCAAAGAGAAAAGTAGATGCATGATAACTGTGTCTTGCCAGCAGACAATAAAAAGAGTTGCTAATGCCAGTCAGACTTCTAAATTGATCCTGTTAAGTCAACAGAAGTTTTTAATGCTGTATCCTACATAGAGGAGAGTGACAGTGGCCATGATGTTGCTTCAGAAGAGCAATATGTACTAAGCTGAGCTAAGTACATATTCAAAGTATGAATAAAAAGTAGATTTGTAGCATAAGTTTTGTATTCCTTATCCATATTTATGAATATTCATATGTTTGTGTATAAGAGAGAGAGAGAGAGAGAGTTTATGAATGTTTTTATGAGATAGAAATGGAGAAGGGGAAATAAGTGTAGTATGTTTATGCGTTTGAAGCTGAGAGAGATAATACAAATTTGAGATATCTATACATTTGGCAGCAAATACAAATATGTAGTGAGAATGTTTTTGATATTGTATCTTATTTCCTAGGTAATCATGCTGATGCTCTCAAACTTTTACTCGCAAATGCTCCTGTTGCATCAAAGGGAAAGAATGAACAAGCAAAGGAGTTGGCTCTAAATATGGTCTTGAAGGTGAGTTTAGTGATGTATATGTTAAGCAAATTAGCCATGGTTTAAGAAATGTGACTGATGTTATTCTTTTGGAAACTCATTTTATAGTTATTATCTCTTTCATATAATCCACTCAAAAAATTAGGCTTTTTTGCCCTTTACAAGATTGTGAGGTTGGGGTTAGGGACCTTAATTCTATGGAATAAGTTCTCAAAGTGCATGTGATCTTAGACAAAATGACATGGCTACACTTGCTTAAGTGTATGAGGAATGAATGGTGAATGTAAATGGACAAAAGTTGTAGATTTTTCTTTTCTTTTTCGTAGAAAGGATAATCTAGATTTTAAAGGTATGATTCAGATAATTAAGAGGCAGTGGAACATTTAACTGTGGTACGTGTTGTGAAATCAGGCTTGTTTAGAGAGAAATGGCTGTGTAATGAAATATGTTGGAAGTTTGATTAATGATAATTGATTTGATAAGGTGGATGACTGCAGACATGCAAGAATTAGGAAATTAGTTACAAAATTCAACGTTCAACGAGATAGACTGAAATTGTCCTTGCAGTGATTGAGAAGAGGAAGTTCAGGATCCTTTTTAGAGAAAAATTAATTGAAGAAGTGGGTCTAGGGGAGGACCTTATTGTGATATTTGACATGAACGAATAGGTAAGAGATAGTGTAGGTGGGAAGATAAGCTGCTATGGAGTTATAGGTGACAATGACAACAGAAAAGATGTGATATGAATGTGAATTAGTGTATGATTATTCAAATGCTTACATTCAACCAACGGTTGTTCACTGATAAGAGTATGATATAGATCTAGAAAGAATAGGGTAAACAGTAGTGTGATTGACAAATTAAAAAAAAAATGGTGGTCAGTGTGTATCATTTGAAATCACTGATTAGGTTTGGTAGGGGTTAATCAGATCATGTAATTGTAATAAGTATGATCCATCCTTCCATGCGATAGTAGAAGGCCTTTAGGATATCATTAGATAGAAAGACAGGATAGTGGCACATGGAAAGACAATGGGAATTGATGCAAGTATAAATGTTAAACCTTGGGATAGAATAGGATGATCAGAAATTTAAGTCTTTCTCTTGAAAGGAGATGTAATGCTTTCATATTGCTCATGTTTTCCTCTTCTGTAAGTAAATCAGATTTAATAAACCTTGACTGACATATAGTAAAAGCTGGAACAATAGGATGGCAGTGGATTTCATGTCACACTACCTATGGGATTTTTTTGTAAGATATTTTGTTTGAATTTGATATCATAAGGATTTGAACTTTTCAGGTACTGCTGTCAGTTAATAAATCCCAGATGGATCAGATCATCTCATCCTTAGACATGACACAATTGGATGTTTTAATGAAATACATTTATCGTGGGTTTGAAAGACCAACAGAAGGTTCCTCAGCAATTCTTCTCATATGGCATGAAAAAGTATACAATGCTGGAGGTGTAGGTTGCATTGTTAGGGTGTTGACTGACCGGAAAAGAGTCTGAGGCAAAGTTTATGCTATTAACTAATATTTATGTAAGAAGATATTGTATGTCTGTGTTATTCAGGACAATCTGAAATATGTGGATCACTGTGTCAAATGTGTAACCTTTATATTTTGAGGCTTCTGCACAAAGATTATTAATGTAAGTCATGTATTCTCTGTCAACAAAAATTCCAAAAACAGCCCTTTTGTGGGTTTGGTTGTGTATGAATTCATATTTGCAGTTGTAGCTGTATAGGAATATTGTAAGTACTATACCAAAGATTGCAATTAAGAAATTTGTAGCTAAGCATTTTTATTGTTTTAATGAGTTAAGTATTGCGTCCTGGTACAAAGAGAATAAATGATGTGAAAATGCTGGTGTGCAGGATTCCTTCATTGTTTAGTACTTTGTGATGATAGAATTGCCACAGAGTAAATTGAAATTAGATTTTGTTGTCATCTGTAAGTTTTATTTACATATAGTTACATGAATCACATTTGTCAGAAAGTTTAAATTCGTGATGGAACTAAGATATGATTTGACTGATTAGAGCATATTATTAGTGAGAAGGAAGATTTCTCTATATTTATGTTAATTTGTAACATCAATACATGGTATGATTGTACATCATATATGCAAAAGAAAATTCAGATAATTAATAATAGACCAGTGTTCTAATTCATGAATATCCCACCTTATTTAATAGTAATTTGATAGTCATGCAATTTAGATTTTGTTCATGTTATCTCTTTAAGAATGAGATCATGAGTTTCAGGGCTTACCTGTATGAATTAAAGAAATTGGTGTATATTGTGTGAGTTCACCTTAAAATGTGTAGAAGTCAGACAATTATTCCAATTTCTGTGTAAGATGAATGGCTTGTATAGAGAAATTTTTCAGAATGACAGTGATGAGAAACTTATTGACATAGAATTGAAGCTTAAATATAAGGAATACATAGTTCTATCATGCTCTAATATATCACTTCTACAGTCTTAATGCCATCATTCTTTCAGGTAATCATTAATGCACAACTCTAAAATGAGGATTGTAGAGTTATGTCATTTCCTTTCATATTCCCTCATGGTAGTATGCAGTCTCATTTCTCTCAGTGCATTTCATGGTGAGTGCTGCCTTGATGTAAGTTGTGAAGCTACTGCTTTATACTTAAGCGTAATATTATACTGTTGTTGGTGCCACGGGAAATTTTTGCTCTTTGATGTTCAAGAAAGAACCAAATGTTAGCATAGACAACATATGGAGCATTTGCTTTTCAGGCTGTAAATATAGTTGATCTTATCCAATTATGATGCTGAAGTGTACTAAATGATTTATGATGTTTCTGATCTTCTCTTTTAGGATTTTTTTTTCAAAATTGCTGAATAAACTGAGACATGGTAACATTAATCAAGATCTCGGCTGGTATTGTATTCTTCAGATGTTCTGTTATTCATTGTGTGAACTGTTGCCTTTCACAAAATACATTTTATTGTACAATATTGGTTTGATTTTCCTGTTTTGATTTTGTTTAAAGTTATGACTTGGGATATAGAGACAGAAGGCATACTCAGTAACTGGCTTGTCTCTTCTGAGAACTGTGTTTTGCTTTGGAGCATTGATTACTCATGCTACCCATGTTTGGAAATAAGAAATACAGATTGGCCAAACACTTGTGAAATTATTAAACGAAAGTTTAAGGCATGATGCACTTATGATCACTTAAGCAGGGACAGGAAACTGATGCTGGGTTTTGGTAAAACTCAACTCTGTTGTTTCATTTAATGAAGAAAAACCGATTCATATGGGCAGCGCTCACTGCCTTAATAAGGACTCACAGCCATATAGCAACCTGCATAGACCTTTGGTATCACTGCACATAAATGTAGCACCAAGCTAACGACTGCTGCTATTCAATTCCAGTAGCTGATTGCCATTGTGAGGAGCTACTGACAATCATTTAATGTCAGCTTGCAATGTTTTCACATCTGTTTCTGGCCATTGGGATGTCAGATGGATTTCACTGTCTTTTATTTGCTAGTTTTGCCATGACACGAATCATAAGTACATTCTTTTTCTTTGAGAACTAATATAACTGGAGACAACACCAGCATCAGCTGCCACAGAATGGCAGCAACCTTGGATTTTGTTTGGATGGGACATGCTAT
>JAUUDY010383250.1:0-11334 GCA_032361765.1 Panulirus inflatus
ACTTGACCCTCACCCCTAGTGTACCTAATAACCTTGCTCTTATTCACATTTACTCTCAACTTTCTTCTTTCACACCCTTTCCAAACTCAGAGTGAACAACATGGGATGAGCAAAACATGCCTCAATCATTGCCATCTCAGGTACAAGAAAAAAGAAAAGTAAATCAATCAGAGCCCATGTGTTTGTACGATGATAACAATAATTCAACTCTGGCTAAAAGATAGGTGAAAGAATAATCATACCAGATAAGTGAGTAGTACAGTACTCTGCACACCTGTACTGGGATGAATGAAACCCTAGTAGATGAGAAACAGCTGTTCATAAGTAAAATAACTGCAACACCTTCAAGTTTTAGGAGTAGCATTTTGTGATGTTCATTATGTGGAGTTACCATGAGAAAATGGAGGATAAGGTTATGCCTAACATGTTAGTACATGGATGAACTGTAATATTTTGATATCTGATGATAGCTATAGGTATAATTTAGAAAGAAATATAAGTAGAAACTTCATTTTTGCATGGTTAAATTTACCAAAGTTACGGCTTCCCCATTCCAATAAATGAACAGGTGCAAATTACAAAGAAATATATTGTTTGAGAAAAAGCATAAGCATCAGACTGAGAAGAGGAAGGAAAGTGAGATGATATATGTCGAGTGAAAATGGTGGATTAGAGGTTCAAGATAAGAAGACAGTTTATGGAAAGATGAGGGGACAGAGGGTTCAACTACAAAATGCCTGAGGAAGATTCTAAATGCAACTAACTTCTCTGAATATGAGTAAAATAAGAAACAATTGGATAACAGACAATACAACATACCTCCTGCTGTTTCTGGTGTGATTTCTCTTAAGACAGTTGTGTCTTTAGTCTGGGAAGTCTCTCGAGAATCTTGCTGGAAGGCATTATCAAAGCTATTATCATCTGGAGTTTCATAGTGGTCATCATCAGACACATTTCCATTCTCTGTCTTAGAATCACTACTCTGGTTCTCTTTAATTGGTGGCATGTTTTTTTGTGTCAACGTATTTCCATTTAGGAGATTGTGTGGCCTAGGCGGCAAGGCTGGCTTAACCAGTTTTTGTTCGGTGTCTGTTGATGTTAGCACACTTTCCTGGGAAGGATCAGACTTATGAGGTTCTCCATCTACTTTATCATCTATGGTAAGAGGCTGATGCAATGGCTCTTCTTTAGTTTTCGGTTGGTCTTTTTCAGTCATGTTTTTATTTTTATTTAATCGTGCAATCATGTCCTTCACTGATGTACCATGACCTGGCCACTTGACATCTTTTAATTCATCAACTGGTTGACTATCACTCATATTCTCAAACCGCTTAGTCAAAGCTTTAAGGTTGTTTTTAGGATATGGATCATCTTTCCCACTAAAGAAAGAGCTCAGTGGTTTAGAATGTTCATCAACAATTGAGTTCCTCCTCTCGTTTGTACTAGGTTTAATCGAGACAATGGTCTGTGTGGGAGGAACTTGGTATATCTGAGAGGCTGTTGGTATGGGACCTGAAATAGCATGTATAGCCTCACTTCCTTCTTTTTCCACTGCTTCTGTAGGAATAGGATTTGATGGTGGAATCTGATATTCAGAATCTATTCCTAAGACTGTAGGCACTTTGTATTCAGAATCATCATCTGTTGTTGGTACGAGTGGGATTCCCTTTGGAGGTAATCTGGGTGGTGTTTTTGGGTTAGGTGAGCGGGAAGGATACCTGTGCGAGTGATGTGCAGGGCTAAGCTCCGAAATATTTATAAATATTTCATCACTGAAAAATCCAACTAATGAGTTCGATGATGCCCTGCTGGGAAGAGGTGGTGCTTCAGTATTCTTCTGGTTAGGGAGGCCTTCAGACAACATACAACCTTGTTTTGATTTTGTCTCATGGTCTGAATTCTTTAAATTTATAGCTTCCACTATGTTATTTTCTTTTCCTGATTCAATATCCTTAAATAGATTTTCCTGGCTAGTTTCAAATTCATCTTCCTCAATCTCACAATAAATACCAATGGGGTCATCAACACCTTCACTTGGTTCAGAAGGTGCCTCAGGAAGAGGTCTCCCTGCCTGTTTGTTGATTCGATCTTGCATGACAGTTGGAGGTGGTGGCCGTCCTGGAGGTTGTCTTCCTAATTTGGGAGTTGATGGGAGTGGACCCTCTGGTAGAGGTGGTGGGAGATCATCAGGACATACCTAAGGAAAACATAATATATATTTATTATCAACATTTCCTGTAAAGTTGATCTCTTCCGTTCTACCAATCAATATATGTATCAAACTTTGCATACCAATATTGTTCCTGTTTTCTTACGATATACTAAAAATATTCACCTTTTCATGGTAGCTAATGCTAACTACACATCCTGCAAAAATTTTATAAACAATAAAACCATGAAACTAACAATAATTTTTATGACTGAAAACTAACATATCAATCTTTACTTTCATATATTCCTATGACACACTCAATTGGTGCTTGAAAGAAACAGCACTCATGGTGCATTTACAATTTACTGCACTTGATCATTCTAATTCAATGGGCTGATGTATATGGTTATTCATATAAAGACATATCAACACAAGCATCAATCTCAACCCTACATAGTGACTTCAGTGCCAGAAGGATTTTCTACTGATGGCAGCACCACTTTAACCTGTACAGTCCAACAGAAAAGTGAAGTTGATTGTATGGTCTACTACAATGATCAGGGAGCACATCCATGATCATGTAGACCTCAAAACTGACAAGATCCTCACACAACACCTAAATATTCCACAACAGGAGAATGACAAGAACCCAAAACAGTTGGCCACAGGGAGATGGCGGTGAATTCTGTGCCCTTGGAATGGCAATTTACAATGTAGATGTGCACTGGAAAAAGTCTCTTCATTCCCAGGGGATGCAGATGCCTGACTTGTCCTAATGGATAAAGCAGACACCCAAGGAGCCCAACAATTCCAGTAGTTAATGCTGGGGTACAATATCACACAGAGGAAGAATCTATATCAACGGTATGGAATCACTCAGGCTTGCTGGCAAAAGTATTAAGGCACAGGCTTTATGTCATATGGTAGGCTGTCAGTACTAAACAGAGGAAATATGCGACCATCTACAGTCAATGAGCCAACAACATCAGTGGCAAGGGACACAGCAACCCAACAGCCAAGTGTCCCAAAGTAATACTGTGCCGTCAGACTCAACCCAACTGTCTAATGAGAATGCAATTATGTTTCAAGTGTATCACGGTGGAAGGCAGAAAGACCCTCCTTCAAATGCTTTTGTGTATGTAGTTACTCTATATATAGTAAAGCATTATTCTGTAAAGCTCCATTACATAAGTCAGCATTTTCCTTGTTTACTTTGAAGGCAGGTAGGATGTATATTCCCATGCAGCATAATGCACTGGGCTGACACCCTAAAATATGTAGAATGTTTATTCACATGCAGTGTAATATACTGGGCTGAGATCCCTCGTGCTATCTGCCCCAAATGGTCCCTGGGCTGACTAGTCAAGCTGTGACATCTAACTTGAAGTAATATACCACTTTCCAATGTAAATACACAAAGCCAGACAATGTGAGCTTTACTGCAAGTATAATCCCTTGAAGACATCCCAAAGCTACAAGTAACAAAAACTCTCTATGTTCATTTTACACAATGGGAACCACAACATTTTAAACGCAGACAGTCTGATAATACCAAGTGATAATTCAGACGAAGATGCTAGATGAGTGACTGAGGATTAGATGCAACATAAGCATTTTTTCTATGGAGGTAGTGTGAATGGAAACATTCATCTAATGTGAATCAACAGTGTGTGCAAAATGAAAAAGTAAGAAGCGTTTTATATGAGTGCGAGTCACTGTTAAGGATGCGAGTGAAATTTTTTGGAGGCTGTATGTACTTGACACACCCCATGGATGCAAATGGAGTAATGATACCAAACAGACAGATAGACAGACTGACATAGATACACAATGATTAACAGAAAAACAGACAGATAAGCAGACTGATAGGTATGTAAATATACAGACAATCAGATGGACAAACAAAAAGACAGATAGGTAGAGAGAAACTACACAGACAATAGTGGACAGATAGATTGAAAGAGAACCTGAAGCACTGAAAGGCAGAAGGGAATATACTCAAAAGGAGCCCTTAAAGCTTAACTCTTGTTAACAGGCAGATCCCTTCATACTTCAAATGGGCATCTAGAATGCTTTAAGGCTATCCAAAAAGTGATATATCAGCAACAGTTACCGGGTCATAATCCGGGAGTTCCGTTGATTGTGGTGTCAGCAATGATGGTGGTGGTGGTGGCAGTGTCTCAAAGTGACTGGCAATCACTCCTTCAGAACCTACAGGCTCATATACCTACAAAGTATGAGTAATTGTCATCTTTATCTTTTGAAAAAAAAGATCACACAGAGTATATCAACTAATCAATGAAAAAAGGGTATGTGCTTACATGATTTGCATGTACTCATTTTCTATTACTAATACCTATCATATGTGTAATGCTTTAAGGGTAAGACTTACCTCCTCTTTGACATCACTAGCTACATCATGATAATAAAAATATTCTTCAGCAGGCTTGCCATCTCTTTTTTGTACCATATGCAAAGGTGGAGGAGCCTTTGGTGGTAGAATATGTTCAGTATTCCCTGCATGTGTATCACCACTACCATTTGTGTTCTGAACAGTTTCCACAACAGAGCTGACAGAGGTTGGTGTGCGATTACGACCTGATTTTATGGTTCTATCTATAGCAGCCAGCCACTCCACCTTATCACGTGCTGTGCGGGCAATGAACTGAAAGAGAAAGATATGTAAAAACCTTTCTTTAACAATAAACAGAAAGAAAATGATACGTACAAAACCTTTCTCTACAAGACTATATACATACCAACAGGACGAGTCATTCTTATTGCACTGAAGAATCCACAGAGTATCAGTGACAAATGGTGTGGTACAAGATTTTCAAAGCAGAACACTGACTTCTAACCAATCAGCAGATACTTCTGCCCTAGTTACTACATACTACATAGGTGTCAAATATGATCATTAATTTGATATCTGAGAAATTCCAATCAACTTATGAGCTATGGTTATCGACGAAAAAGCTGCCATGATAAAGTCAGTGATTGCCGCCTCTCCCGCTGGTACTTTCTTCCTTCAGCAATATTCACACTCCAACACTAATGGGAGATATGCCACACATTCTTCAACTCCACATTTAATAACCCTTCAAACACTGCTGACACAAAAACTGTGAAAAGCAGCAGCCATTTGAAAAGGAATTATTGGTCTTCTCTCCATTTTAATGTCCATCCCTTCCCAATACTAATTCTGCACTCAGTCCTCAAGCATACAGAACTTACACATTTCCAATAGTATTATTCCCAATAAATTTTCTAAAGTGAGCATATTTTTCCAATTTAAACTACTCTCTTCATCTCAAACAAACTTCATCATCTGTTGTACTATCATCAGTCATACTATCCTAGATAGAGCTGTTTAAAATACACTCTTTTTATGTTGACTTCTCACCTTTTCATCTCCTAAAATGCTCATTCCTTTTCCTTAGATTTTAAGTCAGCCTTTAAGTGAAATCCGTTTTTGTTCTCCTCCTGTCAATGTGCACCAATTTTTTTTTCTTAACAGACAATTTTCTTTCCTTTTAGCCCTCCAATTATCATAAATTTCTACATTAAACCTCTCATTCCATATCCTGTTTTTCTTTATCAACAGCAACTTTCCATCTTAGCTTCACCACAATTTTCCTCTTTCCACAACTCATTCACTGAACAAAAACAAATCCAGAGTAATCTTGGTTTGTAAACTAGGACTTCCAGTGACTTAATAAACTTACCGTATGTGTTTTTTTTCCTGGACCAACAATCTCAAATGCAGCATCCCTTTTACGTTGGTCTCGAATATCTTCCCCTGTTGCTACTCGTGCTGAGTATCCTGTTAGGTCAATTGTCTGAAACACATTTAATCTCAGTGACAAACTCAAAAATTATTCTACATTACAAAACATTTTTTTTAAACTAAAAGATAAATTAACAAAAAGGCACCAACACCAATGGATTACCTGGCAATTTTCGTTTAAAAAAACTATATCTTTTATGGAACAAAATATGTCAAGGTGGTGCTCTCATAATATGTGGAACTTAAATTCAATACTAAACATTCTATATAGCAATACAGCAGATAGCTATTTATAAATACAAAATATTCATCAATGTGCTAAAAAATAAAATGCCCCTTCAACCTTGAAAACAAGCTCAAGTGATACAGGTTCCAACTCATGGGGTACATGTCCACTTTAAGTATCCTATGTCTATTTTACAAGCATCATATTCCTACATGTTCTCTTCAATAACTATAAGTGCTCCATTTTCATGCTGTTCATCAAGTGATCTACTTTCACTGTAGCTATAACATATTCACTGTAAGAGTTCTATGTCATTACAAAGGCTGTATATTCAAAATAAAATAACAATAGTCATTTAAAGTACTCCATGCTACCTCCATTTACTCCTAGTTCATTGTAATTCAACATATTCAAAGTATGTACCAGTATTTCAAGTACATTCAATGAATATATCAATATTCTAAGTCTGCTTAAAGTGTACAACATTCTGCATGAGTTTACCATTTCCACTATGAGTGTTTATGTTCGCTAAGAACACCACGTTCACTCATATTTGTACATTACAAGAGTTTTGAACTGTGTTCATCAAACATGCCCAAAGTAAGCTGCAAGTGCACGATACTCCTGCCTCATTTAACTTTGTCAAAAGATATCTGTATTTATTCCTATTTTTCTTTAATAAAAATTCAATGATCATAAACACAGGTCAGTTATCAAGAGAAACAAACAAGTGTCAACCATTCTTTACGTGATAGAACTGCCTCTAAATAAAAAAAAGACAGCTTCTAGGAGTCAGAGAAAATATTAGGAATTAAAGAGTTCTACAGTCTAGTTGTGGAAGAATAAAAGCCAAGAGTGAATTGGGTAACCTCTGAACTGCCACTGCTCACATAGCATATCTGGAACATACTGGTCTTCATGATGTAACAAGATGAGGAGGCTAAAAGTAGCCAACTCTAGAGAGTAGAATCCTAATCAGTACCTGTATAACAGAGAAAACTAACAATGATGGAAAGGAAAAGCAATTCAGGTAAAGTTGTGAGAAAAGTTAAGCAAATAAGGCAAAATGCTTTTCACTGAATTCTCCTGAGAAGGCAGGAGGAAATGCTCAGCTATCCACATTGCCTGTGCAGCTGCTCTGAGGAGAAATATGTTTAATGAACAGAATTCCATTCTTTTGAGGCAGACCTAGCTATTTCAGTGGGAAAAATTTCCAAGAATGATTAAAAGATGCAATAATACAACATATACAGAATATATCAAGGGGCTGAACAACAAAGAGGTAGCAATTAGGATGAGTATTAATTATATCTATCCCTTTGAAAGATGTTACCAAGTCTGAAAGAGCATAAGGGAACCAGTCGAAGTAACCTGAGTATAGAATGCACAAATGAAGAAGGCCCATATCTGAAGGAAGTTGAAGAGTATAGAGCTGAACTCTCAGTATTGGAATAAAATGGAGGGTTGCAAATGACAGTTATAACAGAAGTCACCCAATGCATTTGAGATACTGAGGACCAAACTATGATTACAAAAAGTCCTCGAGAAAGGAGAGGCAGATGTTATGAGTTGAGCTGGAAACAATGTCACCAGATGATCCTACCTCAGGGACGCCATACTAGCAATCACAGAAAAGACTGAAATTCAAGGTGCTTGAGAAAATGAAAACTGAGAAGAAACTGAATATACACATATACATCTGAAAACGATACATTGACATCTAAAGGCTCATATACTAATGAGCAGACTCTAAAATGACTTCAAATACAAAAATATGACCTTAACTACTACTCTTTGGTGACATTTGTATATATGGTGATGGTCACAAAAACATCAAAGTTCATCTAAACCTATTCAGATAGTTTAACCCAAATATCACAATCATTCACAAAAATTTCAAAGTACTATTGTACATGCCAATATCCACAACAAAATGGCCTAAAAAGTGATCACATGAGAATGCAATCAATTCACAATATCATCATAGAATATCATAAGTTAATCTGAAAAATATCCATCAAAAACTCATGGTGGTAAAACAGTAAGATATAAGAATCAATAACAGGAAAGAAAAGTTGTCAGGTGTTATCTGATACAAATCTGGGGTTAGCTACACTTCAAAGTTAGTGGAAGATATCGAGCTATCTTCTCTCATCTGGGCAAGTGTTCTCCAAGAAAACAAATATATGATAAAAGCAATTTTGGGATACTCTTTGACTGTAAATATACAACTGATCTTTTATAAATCATCCCACCTTCAGGACTTTGTTTAGCCAGGATAGGAAAGGAGATGGGGCAGGAGGCTCACCTTCCGTTGTCTTTCATCCGTTTCCTTTAGGTAGAGGTACAGCAAGCCACTGGCAGCCACACAGTAGTAATTCTTCACATTTCGCAAGAGACCCTTTGTTTTCTTTACCAATATTCCATGTTTGTCACACGTGGCTGGAAGGAATTATAGATTAATTAATACCTCCCACAGTACATGCCTACAGATAATGATCAATAGAAAAAAAATGGTGACACAAATTCTGTACAAAGCCTGTAAACGTTAAATTAGAAACTAAAATGCCTTGAATTTATGAGCAATTAATAAAGAGATAATATCTAAATATATGGCGTGGGAAGAAAGCTGCTAGAAGCAATAAGAAACAGCGATCAAGTATGAAAAATATATATATATATCCAAATAACCTAAAATTCAACAACTTGCTTTTCTAAAAATAAATATATTCAACTTACCAATCACATTACTGAACGAAACAGGTTCAACAGATTCCATATAAACGTCATCTATATCTTCTCTCTCATCTGCATCATACCGGCCTCTCTCTGTCTTCTCCTCCAGGATTCCATGATCTCCCTGATCATCAAATATATGGCATACCAAAATAGTAAAAAATCATCTTATCTACACAATACAAGACATTTACCATATCAAAAGAAGGGCAACACATGTAAAACCTTCTTCATCAAACTCATGGGGTGCTGAAAGTGAACACAGTGAGCTTGCAGAAAAAGCTATGATTTCCAGTGAAGAAATAGAGGATTTAAAAGCTGGAAGAGGGAGGAAAGTGAAGATATTAGGTCAATTAGTGCCACTGTAATACTGATAATGACTGGTAATGGTAATGCTATTGAAAATGACAGCATGGATACCAAAGACAAGGAGAGATACATGACTTACAGTTTAAGACACAGAGGAAGTGAAGATACAAGGGATATCACTGCCTCGATAGTGCAAATGATGGAGGAACTTAAGCCAGTTTAATGACGGTAAGTTGGTTTATGCCTTAACAAAGTTAACATAGAGGATGTACTCCCTGATTGTGAAGACAAAGTAAGAAAGGTCAAGAGATGAGTTATCAGTAAGCTTAAAGCTTATATCTGTACATTTACTTTCCTCTGTAAATCTAAACAGACTCTTACATGAAAAAAATTTGTCTTGTAACACAAATCATCCACTTCAGTGGTAAGTATTTGCATAAAGAAATCTGATCCTTTATATACATCCTCAACTAAGGACATTGAAAGAAACATCTTAAAAACATACTGTTGCTATCCCTAAATAAATACATACTAGCTCCTCTGTAACCTTGACTTCAAAAGTTGATTCACTGCGGTAACTCCTGTGACTTTCCAGCGTTACCTGATACTTGCTAATGGGATCAATTTTCATTCTTGTCATCCCACTTCTCAATAGTTTCTGTACTTGTATAAAGCTTTCTGAATATACAACTGATCTACAGTGCACTAAAAATATCCCTTATGGGTTGCAAATACTCAGTAAATTCAAATGTATGCCAACTGTTCCCTTCATATATATACCTCACACATACATACATCAATCAATTGTACGCCACATATTTTTGCTACATGTGTCAGTCACTGATTAATGGTTGCATATCATAAGTCTTTGGTACAAAATAATTCTTTGGCACATCACACAGCTGTATCCTATATGTGTTTGCTTTTAATTTCAGATAATATATATTTATTTGTTGTACACATATTTTGGCAGTAGAATGGACACAGTATACATTACACCAGCAGCACTCTATTCTGCTACACGATGCACCCACTGCATATCACAACACTGACACATACTATCCTTCCACAGGATTAATAATACATCTACTATAAACCATAATTAATCAAAGCATAAAATTTCAATAACATACCACACTTACAAAGAATACCAGAGAAGGTAATCCTAACAAAAGCTGTAAACCACATGTAGTAAATGTAGTAACCAATTATTCAATGAATACTGGAAAAAATACAAGAAAACACAATTGATTTGATCTACAAGTCCAACTAGTTCTTCCCAACATACTTTATATTCAGCAAGGCTTCATTTCAATTTCAATTCACATTTGGTATGAAAATCAATGATGATTTAGTGGTTTCTATTTCATCCTCATGAAATTATCTATGTATATCATATTAATATTTTCCCATACTACACATACCCATACCAAAAAAGCATAGTTGTAGCAATTCACAGCATACTCCTTTAATGTCATACCCTGCTTTTACTGCATCTCTTCACCTTCACTCTGGTGTTCCCTTTCAATGTAAGACTCTGCTCTAACTCATTCTAACTGCTGCTTTTACAAGATATAACTCTGATTAATATACAGTATATTCCAACCCTTACTTTACTGTCTTGAAAGTCTTCATACTCTTCATCCTGAAGAAAATTCTGCTGCAGGTGCTGTCGGTCAAGAGTGGCACAGCCACCCCTGCCTGGGCCTACTACAAGGCCATCACCACTAGAACTATTGCTGTAGCTGTTGGAGCCACTGCTGCCACTGCTCATACTCTCACTACGATGCTGAACACCTGCGGAATCAATCAAATTGGTATCAAATATTATCTTTTGTAATCAAGCACATGACCTAGAACTGCTTAGTACACTAACTACAGCACGTAGTACAACATAATCTCACTAAATTTTGTCCAGATCTGCAGAAGTGACAAGTACATGTTTAGCAGATTGTTCAGTCCTCGAAAATATGGGCATCCCATAAGCCAAATTACAAACGTGCATACCTACGTATTCATGAATTGGAATGTATTTCAAATGTATGCCTGCAGACAGCAAGCCTGCATCAAATTGTGAGTGCTTAGGGTGGCGCCAAGAATGGATGAAGGCGAGTAAGTATCAAT
>JAUUDY010383472.1:0-11334 GCA_032361765.1 Panulirus inflatus
GAAGTGGGTCATGTGGGTTAACAAGGGAGGTCATGACCTCGTCCGCTGCCGTAAGTACGATGCCAGTGTGTGTGAACTGAAACCATTACCCTCTACTGCGCAGGCGTTGCTCGTCTCCTCCCCCGTCCTGTACGATGGTAAGTGGTTGCCTCTTACTGTGATACTCTCCCTCACCTGTGGCAACTGTTACATACGGCACCAGAAATGATGTGGACTTTAAAAGATAAGTACTGACCCTTATCAGTGTTTCCTTCATTCTCAGGACCAGACGCATGCGAGTCTATGAAATGTCGGTATGCCTGCACGTCCAGCAACGGAACCGCTAAGTGTATGTGTCCAGTGGGTCTTAAGGAGTCGCGGGAGCGGGCAGGAGAGTGCGCGGAGGTATGTAACGTGGTAGGCTGAGGTGGGACAAATTGTCAAAGACGTAGAGACGAGAGTCTGTGGTAGGGAGCAATGTAGGAGGGTGTGGGGTCAACGCGATTTGTATGAGGCAGTGGTTCTTCGGAAGTTTGTTAATGTCGTCTCTTATGGGGTATTGCATAGCCACGGGTTTGGTTAGGTACGTCATTTGCATTTATATGAAGCCAGAATGACCGAACTGAATGACACTGCATTTCTGTTCCCCGAGTGAGAATGGGGATGGTCATTCGGTAACCAGTTGGACACTTTGTGCCCCAAAGTATTTCAACAGTCTGGTTTACTGGACGGTAATAGTCATTTCAGAAGGCTAAGAATAGTGAGCGTTTCTATAATGTCCCCAGAGCCAGTATATTCTATCTATAGTCGGTTTCTATTCTTTAAATAGATTATTTGAACCGTATATTGAACTCTGGTAAACTTGTCTATTGTATTATGATGTGTGCTGCCTCCTCCTCCTGATGTTAACTCTTTGTCTTCAGTTGACAGCATGTGCGACAAACCCTTGTCAGTCCAGAGGACTTTGTGAGCCACACTCTGATCAAGACTACACCTGCAGGTAAGTACCAGTACCTTCAGTAGTGCTACAGCTGTACAGTACGTGGGCGACACTTCCTCCGTCAGCTGGAGTTAGAGTATGCTTCCTCATAAATGAACAAAAGAAAAAAAAAAAAAGCTTTGCCTTCATTGTATCTTACCTGGAATTATTTACATTATTTATCTGGAATTATTTACATTTAAAGTGAAATAGTTCACCTTTGAGTATATTTCTTTCTCATAATTAATCTTGTGTGTGTGTACCACAAAAGCGAAACTGGTGACTCCTCTTCATCTGGCCAAGTCGGTCATGGCAATCGGTGAACAGTAAAAATCTAATGTTTGTTTAACGTTAGGAACTTGCTATGTATTACAGTGGTATATATTACACGGAAGTCTAGAGACCTGCATTACTCCAACATGTCCTTGTCCTGCAGATGTGCTACAGGTCACACGGGTCTGCACTGTGAGGTTGCAGAAGAGCAGGTCACGCCTGCGAGTTCTGGCTCCTCCACCGTTGTTGCTGTGATTCTCTTGTTGCTGTTCCTGGGTCTCGCAGCCTTTGGTCTCTACATGTACAAAAAGAAACCATTTACTCTCTGGAAAGGCAAGAGAGGAAGGTGAGAAACCCCGCCAGCAGTAAGTTGGTGTGTATAGTCTCGAGGTAAATGTAGGAATCATTTTACGTACACACGCTGGTCTTGAAAACGCCTCGGCAAATCATCATCAGGAACAGACGAAAAATGGTCTCCTTTACACACACACACACGCATTCTCTCCTCATCGTGCCTTGTGTACCGAGGACAGAGCCTACAATCCACACCCGAACCCTAGATTTAATTCTATGGTTCGCCTCTTAAGCTTTATATACCCTGGCTCAGGTTATCTTGTCACCTCAGATGGTCCTCGTGATTCTCTTTTTCAACACGTTCCTCCTTTATTTACCATCCCCAACTGCGGATTATTTCTGTCAATTCCTGGTGTTGGACTGTCTCTTTCAGCAACTTCTGTATAAATTCTTAAGTAGAGAGAGAAAGACGTTCAACCGTGGAATCCGTCTAGATGACGCAGGTAAGTAGGTTAATTCATTAAGAAGTTTTGTTCCTCCTTCTTGATGTGAAGTTCTCGTCATCAGTCAGGTGTTCCGCTTCGTTAACCCGGCCTTCGGCGTAATGAGCGACCAGCCCATAGTGAACGATGGCCTCACCTCCGGCAGTAGCCCATCCAGCAACAGGAACCCAATATCCAAGAAGACCACCTACAACCCAGTGGCGTCCAACAATAACAACTTCGAGAACCCCTTCTTCAAACACGAAGGAAATCAGGTTTGGAGATTACCTTTCTTTGGATCTTTTTTTTATTGGTTTAGTACAATTTTTTTGTATAGGCTTCATTTATAAGCCTTGATTGATGGAGTTCAGTGTGTGGTAAGACACGAAAAAGACAACTTTCAGATGTTTCTGTATTCGCAAAGTACACGAAGTTGAATTTTTCGGTTCAGATTGTAACTATTTAGGATTTCATTTTCAAAGTTATTCCTCGGAAAAAAATATATTATCTTGTGCATTTAATGATCATAATATTTCAATCTTTTATTTACATAAAAGTAACATTTTGGGGAAAAAAAAGAAATGCTTTTAGAGGAACAAATGAGAGATTCTGTTTAACATTTCTAATTATAACAGAGCTTTCGCATATGACTTTGTCATTAACTTGTGTGTATGTCCAGGTGAACACCAGTATCGACTCTGCTGTGGTCAGCAGCACAGACTCCCCAACTGCAATCAACATCCCGGCTCACCATATTGACCTGACCTCGCCCCTAACACCGTATGTATCACCCCCAGTACAACGAGAGGAACAAAAGACTGTGTCGTGTAGGTGTTTGAAACCAAAAGCTAGATCACACTGAAGGGGGAGTTTTCGTGCATGTAGGAGTCGTCCGTCTTGCAGTGCACTACTTGGCTGGAGCTGGGAGAACTCTTTATGTCTCGTTCCATGTCCTGGTGTTGGCAGCTGGAGGCTCCGCTGCCCTAAGCGATGTCTTATGTACATCACTTCAGTGGTGGTCGGGGTTTCCACGAGAGAGGGGTCAGATGGTGCTGTAATATGTATACCTTGAGGGCTGTCCATGAAGACTGCTTCTGGTGGTTCCTCCAGCATGTTGATGGTAGAATAGTATCTGCTTTACTTGTGGGAGGGGAACGAACTTCTCTGTGTGAGTTTAAGAACTTTGGGTTCTAATTTCATCAACTGGGGTTTCCTTTCTTTGTTTAGGGAAAATTATGCCATACCCTGATTGGGAGGGATGTAACTTGAGTTCCCTGGTTGTGGATCATGTCTTCAGACTTTAGAAAGGTTAATTTACACTGGCAAGTGTTTGTTCCGTGCTGAGGGATGGATCTTAAATGCACTGAAGTACAAGACTAGTGCGTCACAATGTTTCTTAACCCAGTCACGGTAGTGACAGTAGGAAGAGTTAGGTCTCGCCTGGCAGTCGGCACATCATCCTTAAACCATGAGGGAATGATGCATATGGAGTATGGATTGTTCCTTGTACTAGTCAGGTTGCCCTCAAGTCTGGTGACGAGAGGAGGAGGAGGAGCAGTATGTTCGATTCAGAACCTGGTATCGTTAGATCCTTGAAGTCACACGTAAAATACAGTACTCCCGGAAGCCTTTGGTGTCTGGGTTTATCTCGTGTTTTGCACATTTAACTAATAACCTGAATCTATCTCCTGCAGGCAGACGCAGCAGGAGAAACCTTTTGGAGAGAAGCAGAGGCCCGATTGGACCTTCTCTCCGTACAACCCTCTGGCAGTGTAAACACAACACCCATCCGATGCGGTATGGCTCGACTCGCTCGTGGAAGACCTGAAGACAACTTTAAAATCATTGTTGATGTACAAATGTAAATTGATATGTTAATTAAATTAATGTCCGTTTAAAAAAAAAGTAGTGTTCTTATGACCTTTTTAAGAAACGAGTTATGGTTGGAAGGCAAGAAACTTTGAAATAATGACTAGACAAGGTGAGAAGTGCTTGATAGTGACACAAGAACCAAGTTTTACAGGCCACTGGGTGATTAGGAGATGTGAAGAGGCTGCAGGTTGTAAGATTGTGTACTACATACATGATCTGTGACTATCACCAACTTGCATAAGCAGGTCCAGATACGAAGGTAAATTATGCATGTCTGAAATGTATGCTAAATCCTCCACCGGATAACATGCAATAGTCGACAGTGATGGACTTCCTGTCAATATTGGAAATGCACGGGATATTTAGAAGAATTCAGAGTTTCCTTCGGTGTCGTTGGCTACCAAGTGAACAAAAAGCCCATGACACTATGTACAAAATACCGTTAGGTGTATATATCTCTTCCCTAGTTTGTGTTCATTTACGATTAAAACATCTATAAAGCATTTATAAACCAAATGTGTTCATGTAGACTAGAAGTATTTTCAGTATCTTATTCTTGGTCACAATCTATAGGTAAAACAGTGAAGTGGAGATCTTGCAGAAGCGATCTGGTGGATGAACGGAGGTTGAAGTTGTCGCTCGCTGAACCTGAAATTCCTCCCATAATTGAATGGATACCAGATTGACATCCCACGATTCCGTCCTCGAGAGCCACAGGACACCAGACGGATGCTGTCAGCATTTGGGGATGCTACCTTCGCCAAGAGACCTGCACCTGTAAGTGGTCCTTGGGATGAACGTTATGAGGCCTGATGTATGCATGCTCCTCTGTTCTCTGTTGTGGGTCGCGCACCCAGCACGCTTCGCACACCCTGTCTCCTACACTCGTTGGTGGCTGCGACCCTACACGAACACTGTGCGATGGTGGCTCGTGTGTGTTTGTGTGAACTTTCTCGGCAGGTCGGTTATACAATTAGTAAGACTCTGGGGAAACTGCTATGGTCCCAGGACTTTAATGGTTCGAGCGGCGGGAAGTGGACCTGTAAACGTGATATTAGCATGCAGAGTTGATCGGATTCCCTGCGGATGAATGGATATTGGGTACGGTATAGCCTCGCTGCATATGAAATTCTGCGATGGTGTGGGTCTGGCTGCATCGTGGTAGCCTCCTGCAAGTCCCAGGTCGAGGAGTAGGTGAGTGTGGGGGGCCGTCTGAGAGGAGGAGGAGGAGGTCCTCGGACTAACGTACTCCTCTTCGCGAGAGTAGCGGTATGTGCAACGAATACCATTCCCGGGTTACAAAGGGGAGTGAGGAGCGACAGCTCGAGAAGGTAAGACAAAGGAAAGTTGGTGCGCAATTTGGAGAAGGAAGTCAAGGCAAGGATGACTGGGGTTAAGGAAAGGTAGGGTGAGGGAAGGTAAGGCATGAGAGGGTGAGGGAAAGTAAGACTGTAGTGAGCTATGATGGTTTATGTGGGTAAGAGAGGTAAGGAAGGATAGAAATCAGTTGGGTGAATAGATACATAAGTTAAGGTGAGAGGGAGGTAATGCAAAAGAAAGAGTTTAAGACAGTGCAATGAAGAGGAGACAGGGAAGGGTAAGAATGTATCAGTAGATCACAAGATGGGAAGGAGGGTTGTAGGGTCCGGATCTGATGGTGTGTTTACCTTTCATCAATTGTGGTGTCAACAACAGAGAACCTCCGGCCATATACTGTACGTACCCAGGTAGATTGAAGAGTTTCCATCTTTTCCCCCATGTTGAAGTGTACCTTAAGAAGTAGTTTTTACATATAGACCTTCCTTAGCTCTTCCACCAGGAAAAAGTTAAATGGGAAAAGTATGCAAGATTGTTTTCAGGCATTACTCTGAAAGCAAATAGTTCTAGAATTGTGAACAGGTCCTTTATAGTCATCAGTAAAGGGACGCTCTTATTCAGTTGCCTTTATCTTACCAAAGAACCATTGCAACAGAGGTGTGGAATCTGAGTGGTGTGTGGCCTGGTAGGTAGGGAATGTAGCTTGCATGTTATGTTCTGGACTAATTTCTTCTACCATTTTTTTCCAGAGTATTTTCGCACGACAGTGAACAAAAGGGAATGATCGAGGAACTTGAGAAGAGACAGTCTGCGGAAAGGGATGAAAGAACTTCGCGACAAATGCAAAACGTAAGAGACGAGGGAAGGACAATCTAGTGGTAGGGATAGTCTAAGACTGCATCGGGGAAGCTATTCGAAGCCTAAATCCGTAAGACTGGATTGGAAAGAAGAAAAGGACTATAGAGGCTAAGATATTGTAAGTTTGCTATCAGGAAAACCTAAGAGTGTCATCTAGAAAACTCGGTGAATTACTTTCCTTGTTCTCCATGAACTTCGTTGTGTATTTTCCTCGCACCAAAGGTACAGCTATTATGCAGAGCTTAAGAGATAAAATCTGAGAATTGCTTTAACTGTTTGCTGAGATTAACAACTACCTCAGAGTTACTTACTCGGGAATCTCCTTCCAACCATCCATCATTTACTACATGAGAGATCCACTTAAGAACACCCCACAGTCAGTCAGTCTCCTGCCCAAATGCCAGAACCAGACACACTTCCCAACCTGAAGAAACTCATCCAACACCACACCCTCACGTCTAACCCCTCCCTTTGAACCTGGCTATATACCCATCACAACTCCTGCTCAACTCTGTTATTCCCGTTTTCTACTATTTTTCCGACTCAAAGTTAGACCATTTATGGATATTGTGGTGCCCGTCCATCTATAAGATCTGCTAAACTTCTCGAAGGCCATTTCTTTGACCCCATTGTGGACAAGAACTTTGGTGGACGACATATCTTCTCTTTACGGCACAAGTATGCCAAGTGTTGTCCTCTTAAAGAACTTGAGAGCTCGACTGAAATATGTTTAGCGTTTTGCAGGCGTAAACAGCCGTGGGAGTCGACTTGCCTGCAGGAGACGAGCTGGCTCCTCACTGATCATCCTATATGAGAAAAGTCTGGCATGTGGGAATACAAGGGATGAAAAACATCCCAAGCTTTGTCCTGGAACTTTTCTTGATGATCATAGTTACACGGTGGCTCGTTTCCACTTTTACCTCCCTTCAGAAATGGGTGGAGTTTGAGATAGTCTAAGCAACACCAAAAGAAAATAAATAGTTCTTAGTATAAAGTGCCCACAATTACTACTGCCATGTTGCGGGTGACTGAGGAGAGAAAAGACCTGAGTAAATCTGAGGCAATAATTCTGACTGTCGAAAGTGAAATCTTCCTCAATTAGGTTAAAGATCTCTCTTAGAAAATGTATGATTGATTTTGCAGGATTTTAGCAATACTGTGAAAGAACAACACTACGCCAGGCACACCGTGAGCTGAGAGCAGTACCATCACTTAAACTATAAAGATCTCCAACAACCAACAGATCTCCAACAACCAAGAGAGGCATCAAGCACGTGAGAGGGTACGGAAGAGACGAAGTGAGGCTGTACGAAGCAAGACGCACACAAAGAGCAAGGAAAACCTCACGCAAGTCAAGTCATAAGTGAGCACAAACACATCATCCAGGTAACCTGTGTGTACACGGAGGAATCAGCCACCTGACCTGTGCCAGTACGAGGGAAGCATCCATCTGGCTCGTGCCAGTACCAAGGGATCATCCACCTTACCCGTGTCAGTACGAGGGGATCATCCACCTGCCCCGTGCCAGTAGCAGGGGATCATCCACCTCACCCATGTCAGTACGAGGGGATCATCCACCTGCCCCGTGCCAGTACGAGGGAAGCATCCACCTGGCCTGTTGCAGCACGAGTGGATCATCCATCAATAACCTGAAGGTACGAAAAAGATAATTAGCGGCAACATACAATACATAGCCAATATGTCCCAGTACACAACAGGGAGCACTGTGACATTGTTGTTCGTTACTCCTTCATTGAAAATCACATGAAAATCCTGGAGTGAGAGAGGGAGACGAGTGACCAGTGTGAGGGAATGAGAGCATAAAAAGGCGTATCAACAGGAACAAGGTGAGGGAATATGAGAGGAGAATGGGGTGAGAATATGGAGTGAGGAGGATAGCATTCACAACAGGACGGGTTAGGGTCAATATGGACCAATGTAAAAACACGTGCAGCCTCCCTCACTCGTGTAGAAGGTTCAGCATGGATATTGCACTGTAAAGATGGGACATGTCGAATCTATTAATTCAAATATAAATCTAACAAGGGAAATTATATGATAATGAATAACGAGTTAAGTCTGGTGAACAATGATGAAAAAAATGTCTAGTGAACAATTACAAAAGACGTAATAGGTTTAGAGAACAAAGTATTATGTCATTAAAGATAAGAGATCGAGACAATAGCATCACGTTTGATAGCAATAACCTCAATGAATCTGTCACTCAGACAGACCGTTATCATGTGCACAGAATCTGGAAGTGACATAGCTTATTGGGCTGCTGAACTGATCTGTCATTGTCATTGTGTTTGTCCATCAAGCAGGAGGAGGACAATGACTTATTTTTCCCCCCCAAAGAAGGACAGTTTCATCTCAACCGACACAGTACACCTGAACCAACCGAAACATCTTGATCAACTGAAATACTGGGAACCTCATTGTAATCGTCTACCCAGTTCTGTGAACACCAACGAAATCAAAAGTCTAGTAATTTGGTCTGTTGGAATCATGATGGAAATAACTACAAAGAAAAATAGTTCTTCCTTCCTCCTCGAGAGGATTAAGGCTTAAAGCAGACAGACCTAACGTCTGATTTCGTAGCTAGAAATATTAAGCTTAAAAACAAAAGCCTCGCCCAGTAAAATTTCCATATCAGTATAATTTCTCTATACAGCATAGTCTTCCTTCAGGGCTGTTCTCCCGGAGGCTGATGCGCTAGAGGGAAGGGGTTTCCGGGGAGGAGCCAGCTGTTCTATTGTACTTCATCTACATAGGAATCTACGATGCTTCATCCGTCCCTCCAGCACATAACCTCATCATAGACCATTAACTCTCCTCTTCTATGGCATTCTTAGGTTCTCCTGCATATCATCATCACCACCAACACTACTTTCCTTACCACCACCAGCATCCCCACCACTACCACCCCGCCACCATCACCAACACTCACTTCATGCTGGAGAACAAAGAAGCAGGACGTCAGGCAAGAGCTCCTCGGGGACCCACGGTGCGTTGTCATCACTGTCAAGAAACAGGAAACATTTAGAGGAAGATTTAGTGACGGATCAATAAGCTCTTTACATCTACGTGTCTTTTGTGCTGAGACACATGTATCGCATGTGTTCCCTCACGTATAAACATGTGTGACATTTAGAATTGCATATGAGTATCATCCTTTTTTTTTCAGTCAACTATATCCGGTCTTCTCCATACTGAACTCTGTCAGCGGGACAAACCGACAACAGAAAGTGTCAGAGGAATACACGGTTGTGTGAAGGTGTCCTCCACAGATCAGCCGGTGGAGAAGGGGATGAGTAATCAGGGGAACAGCCGTCCTTGTCTGACAACCCTGGACCTTCATCCATCTAGTCTGGTGTTGTCAACACAAGAAAGAGCTCCTCTTCCTCCCCCATTAGCAAGAATTAAAAATACACGTCCAGAGCTTCGAGGCAGCTGGCACTGTATATTCTAGCTATTCCTTTATACCAAAGGATCATCAGTGAAGAATAATGACTTAATCATATACCATGGGTGAAGCCCCCACAAGGGCATGGTTTACTGACTCGTAAAAATCTCTTATCTACTCCTATTGTCGTCACTAGGCAGCTGTGGCAGTATCCTTCACTGATCGTCATTCCTGCAGAACGGAAGTCACCACTGACCTACCAGGTAGGTGACAGAGACCACTATAGCAGAGGGAGGAGATTCCGAGACAAAATGGGTATCATATGTTGACACTCTGGCGTATCCGTGAGAACGTTTTCCTTTCCGTAGAAATAACATGTCCCTCTTCCCTGGTCTGTGGGGTCGGTGTTGACGTTAGAGTAACGTATCAGGGGGTTCTGATGATGACATATTGGTTAGCCGTCGGAGCTTCGTGGCCGATACCGCTACCCTAATGTAGCAACTTTTATCATAGCGTTACGCTAGTGACGATGTCTGAGCCTCGGCTTATATATAAGACACGTTGGCGGACGTTTTCCACAAACTTTCATCTGACGTGAGCGTTCCTCAAACTGAGCAGGCTCCTGATGGGTGCATGCGATACTACGGTGCTCATGCAATTCTGTGCTTCCCACACTCGTCCTCGAATAGCATAATAGGACCAATAGTATAGTGTTACCTGTTGATCTGTAGCGTCACCGCTCGTTCGTAACAGCCTACCTACGTTCCCGTAGAGTCGATAAACACCAAGCGACGCTGCCTCTGTTCGGGATGGTCGATGCGCGCCGCGGGACAAAGACTATGTTTGTTTTGGAATTCTATGGAACAGAAAATGGAAGGGTTTTGCCTCAGAGCGAGAGCGGTGTGTAGGAGGAGGCTCCTCCAGCAGCGAATGATACCAGAGGGAAAGATTCACAGTACAAAGTGTGTCGGGATGGTGTCCTTCAAAACTCTGTAGGGATGGAACAACCGAAGGATACAACATGAAACTGAGCAAGAAACTTAAGATGTACAGGAGTAACTATTGTAGGTTTAGAGTGTCGGAAGAAGAGAACACTCTGGAAGTGGACGTTATAAATGCAAGGAGGATAGCGAAGTATAAAAGGCTGTGTGATAGTAGCGGATATTCAAGAGATAAAGGCCCCACGAGCGTAGAACTCCCTCCTCGTACAGTACAAATACGTAATCACACACACACACCCACACACACACTATATCCAATCCATCTCTTCTGTTCTGAAGGGTAAAAAGCTATATATCGTTCATCTTCTCACCATAGCAGTGTGTGGGATGATCCCAGGAGACAGTGATCAGTGGCGGTGTGGGTCAGCCAACCAGCTGGCCCACTGATTCCCCGTCGGCGGATTCATGTTGGGGGAAGGTTAACTCGTCCCTGAACCACGTAAGTTATGTCATCAGGACTCGTGTCGCGTCTGCAGCATGATGGCTGAAAGATGCAGAAAATTGTGAATATTTTGAGGTGGAAAATGAAGGAAACGTATTTTTCGGCTTGAGAGCTGGGCAGAAATCTGAGCTGGTTTCTTTAGTGAATTACTGAAGGGAAGGTTGAAGACTTTCCCCGAGTGTTGCTCTCAAGGCCGACGAAGATGGAATATTTCTTAACGTAAATTTTACTGAATGCGATTCGTTGTTGTTGTTGTGTTTATTTGTATATATATGTACGTATTTCTCCTGTTTTATGTGTATAGTTGTTTATATGTGTTTGTGAGTATATATGTCAGCGTGTATGAGAGTAAGTACATGTATATGTATCCTTATAGGCCTATGTCTGTGTAGTGTTTCTCTATGTATGTTTTGTGTTTCTATGACTTTCAA
>JAUUDY010383581.1:0-11333 GCA_032361765.1 Panulirus inflatus
CTGGTGTCAGGCTGACGACAGAGAAGGTGTCAGCTGGTGTCAGGCTGACGACAGAGAAGGTGTCAGCTGGTGTCAGGTTGACGACAGAGAAGGTGTCAGCTGGTGTCAGGTTGACGACAGAGAAGGAGTCAGCTGGTGTCAGGCACCGTCTGACTAATTAGAAAGGTTTGTGGTCTGCATCACAACACGGAAGACTGGAAAGTTGAAGCTAATGTATTTTCAAACATCGTATCTATCTATCTATCTGTCTGTCTGTCAGTCTGACGGAGGAGTGGCCAGGCGAGGAGTGAGTGACGGGTAGCTATCATGGGGTGTGAGTTACGGGTCCTCCAGAGGAGTGAGTTATGGGCAGTCAGGACGCGTGAGTTCCCGCACCTCGGCATGGTCCCTCATCTGGCACTCTGCTTGTAAAACAAGGACGAAAATTTCATGAAGAGAATTTGTTTCCCCTAGAAATCAAATAAACCAATCAAAATAGCAAGAACCATGAGTATCTCCTTTATATGCCTTAGTCATGGGCTATATCATTACTCTCTCGTTCATTCCTTCTTATATTCCCTCACTTACACAATAATAATCTATATTTTATTCCTTCCTACTCCCTTTCTTACATATTCATTCTTTTTTATGTCTATTATCATTTGTATTGTTCAATCATACTTTTACTAATCTTCCTACACACCATACCACCACTGCTAAGCATCCCATAATTTTTCCCTTTGTTTTTCCTCATTGCCTCATTACCTTATGGTACCACTCAGCACTGCAAATCCTTAATCACTCAAAGGAAAGCTTACAAACACCTAAGTGCCATCTTTCATTAAGAATCGATGAAAACTGCAAAAGCTTGCAGTGTTCATGAAAATGATCACAGTGTTCATACCAAGACCCATTGACCCATTTTCACGTAAGTGTACTCTGATTCAAGGGAGATGCATCATGACCTTACCATCCTAGTTATTGTTATATATCTAAGTGATGTCAGTGAATAGTCCTCATTGTTGTAGATCAGACAACACATTCTAGTTGCAAATGCTCTCATTAATCAAATCAATCAATCATTCAACTTAAGTGACGTGCTTGGTTATTTCAAACATGTATAAATGTAGTTCCATGTCCATTCTTTTGGAGTGGAAGTGATTTATGCAAAAGAAATTAAGGAGAACTAGGGTAGCCAGGAAAAAGATCAATCCTAAAGAAAAAGTCACATTGACAAATAGTCGTATTTGTACTTCAGCCATCTTGTGAGGGTAAGGATCTCCAGTAAAGAAATATTTCAGAAAAAGGTGCGTGGTTACATGTACTTGATCCACCCTATGTATATGGAGTAGTATTCTTGCTCAATACTTTTCATGGCAATCAGTAAATTTTCATTTACCCCTTTTTCTTAGCACCCTCACAAGATCCTCCCTATACTTGGAAAAAATATCAATTCTGAAGAGTGCAAAACTCTCTTACAAGGTGTCTAGCATTCCTTGAATCTAAAGGATTCCTAGGGATTGGAAACCTCTAACCTTGCTGTCTGTTTGGTGCTAGCAGTGTCCTGGCTTAGTGCAGGTTTGTCATAAACTAATCAGCAACCTCCATTCTGCAATTATATCATTGTCTAGCCTGGGCATTGGTGCTGACTTGCTTTATAATTCTCAGAGCACAGACATCAGACATCAGAAAGAGTTTTTAAAAAGTAAGGGGAAGCGATGGCAGCAAACAACCTGGCAATATTGCTTGTGGGACAAGCCCAGAGGGGAAGATTTTCATTTCAAGAACTTAACAGTTCTCTTTAAGGAGGGTAAATAAGGAAGGCGTGGTTTAATAAAAGATCCCATAAAGCAAAGGAGCTTCGAGATGCACAATGGCAACAAGAAAACAACAATGAAAATTTGAAAATAATATTAAAGATTGGGCAGGTGAAAATCTAAAACTGTTTTATAAGGTCAGCTGTCAGGTAAGGAGCAGCTAATCAAGCTAAGGGATTCATAGAAAAAACTGTAGAGAATGAAGTAAGGATAAGTAAAGAAGTAAATAACAAGTTCAAGAGTATTTTCACATGGGAAGACACTATAGCCTTAACACCACTGAGATGGAATGGGGAAGAAGTTTTGGAAATTGAGATGTCTTAGAAAGATATTCAGAATTCTAAAAGGACTTGACCCATAAAAGGCTCTTTGACCTAATGAAATTAAATCGTAAGTGCTAAAGATGTGTACAGATATGCTAGATGAACCACCTGAATTACTGTTCAAGATGTCACTGGAGAGAAGCACAGTGCTGAGGGAAAGGAAAAGAGCAAACATCATAACTACATATGATAAAGGAGACTGAACAGGCATTGAACTACAGACCAATCATACTAATGAATGTGGTATGTAAGGTTCTGGAAAAGATTATTAGAAAGCAAATGGATGATTTCTGCTGAGGCTAAATTGGGTTTAGGGAAAAGAGGTCTTGTGTAACTAACTATCTTTCCCTCTTAGAATTTTACAAGAGAGTGAGTTCAGTCCTGGACAAAAGGGAAGACTGGATGGATTGTCTGTTTAAGGACTGTCGGAAGGCATTTCACAATGTTCTACAATGGATCACTAAGCAGGAATAAGGGGAGAAACTCTTACAGCGGATAAAAGATTAACTCATAGTTAGGGAACAAAAGACACATGTTGGAGGAACTTTTTCCCAAAGGATTGAGGTGACCTCTGGAGTGCCATCAGGTGTGGTTCAGGGAACATCACTTCGTCTATATGAATAACTTGTCTGAAGGTATGGAATCCTACCTGAACATACTTGCAGATGATGCAAAAGCCTTGAGGAAAGTTTCTTGAAAAGCAAGGAAGATTGCATCATCTTACAACAGGACCTAAACAGACTCCAAAGTTGGTCTGAAACATGGTTGGTGAAATTCAATATGTGCCAATGTAAAGTAGTAATGAAGATGGGACAAAGCAAAAGATGGCCTCAATATAGTAATTACCAAGCTTAAAATCACCTTCAGGACTGTGTGTGTGAGAAAGGCTTGGGAGTAAACAATATCCCTAACCTGTTGCCAAAATCCCATATTAAAAGAATAGTTGAGGAGGCAAACTGTCTTTTGGCAAATATCAGAATAGCTTTCAAGTATTTAGAGAAAGAAGTGTTTAGCAAGCTTTTCATATCCTATATAAACCCCAAACTAGAATATGCTTCTCTGGTTTGGTCACCACACCTAAGAAAGAAAAAAGAAAAAAAGAGCTCATAGAAAAGGTGCACAGGAGGGCAATAATGATGGTACAAAATTAAGAGAGATACACTTCCTGGAAAGGCAAGAGGCTTTAAAATTACCTACCATGGAAGAAAGAAGACTGAGGGGTGACCTGATCACAAAGTGGATTTTAAAAGAAATTGACGAAGTAAACAGTGGATAGTTCTCCGAGAGATTTAGGGATAGAGCAACCACATAACATGAAATCAAATAAGAAATTTGCACATAAGAATATGTAAAGAAATACTTTTATAGTAAAAGAGTGGTGGATGAATGGAACAGATTGACTGAGGATGCTCATGCAGAAAGCATACATACATTTCAGAGGTTTTATGACAATAAAGAGAATTCACAAGATGGGGCCCCTTGAATAGTAAAACTCTCCCCAGGACAAATGGGTAATCATTCCCATTCTTTCCCTACAAACACCATACACCCCTCTTTTCTCTCTTGCAGTTTAACCTTCTCAATCCATTGCTCACAACCATATTTCATAAGTGCACACCTTATCTCTAGCATGTAAGAACTGCTTCCTTAAATACTCTTCATTCCTGTACTTCTTCCCTTGTTTCACTTACTCTTACCCGGTCTCACTCATCACTCAACATCTGTTGGTATCTGTGCACATGAGGCTCTTTTCTGAAATGACTCACTTTCACCACTTCTTTCATGCATATATCTTTTCCTGTTTCCTAAAGCTATTGCAAACTTTCACTCACCACCACCCAGAAATGATCAAACATTCTGTCTGCTACCCCTTTAAATATGTTCACATCCTTCAACCTCTCGTCTACATATGTGTCCATTAGCACATAATCCAGTGATGCCCTTTTACCCAAATTCTGCTCAGCCATGTATATTTATGCATTCATCTTTCTCAAACCAAGTATCCCCAATCATCATTCCTCTTTCAGTTTAGGGCTCGAATAGTTCTTTCCAATTTTCATTAACATTATGTCCACCTCCGTATTTGTACCCTCAGTTGTCATTTAACTCGCCTTTGCTTTTATGTCCCCAAGCACAAATATTTGAATCTTTGCATCACAACTTCCAAAACATCGTCCTGCTCCTCCAGAAAAGCACCCATTTCTTCACTCCTCTTACACCGGGTGATTGAACACAGTCTACTTTCATTCTAATCCACATTGTACTTGAAATTGCTTCCTTACACTCTTTGTCACAGTCTTACAGCCCCTCTTTCATCAAAAATATCATCCCTTACTTTGTTCTTGCTCTCCCAGTAACTCTGAACTTTACCTTCATAACATTTACAAACCATTCTAGTCCATTCAAATCAGCTTGATAACTCATGCATATACCAACAAGTAGAATTTATTATTGTTTTTCAGCTTTATGTTGGATCTAATACAAAAATATGGTTAAAGCCACACAAGAGAAAATTGTGTTAATGAAATTCTGCATGCACTTTTTCTTTCTAGGTATAACTTAATTCAAAGGATGGAAATAAGAATACCAGGAAATATCTTACTTTGGACAAGTCTCCCAGATTATCGATGAGAGTTTGGCTAGCATTATCCAGCCATGTTTCCACTTTCTTCCTAACCACCTCCTCAGTGTTCTTACACTTTCTTTAAAGAAAACATGAAAACATTTATGATGAAGTGAAGACTGTATTTCAACATGCATTATTCCTTATTCATGAAACCTAACATTTCTAAACATGTTAAGTAGTAAGGCCAACCTAGCTTTTATGTTAAAAGGGTCTATCTACCTGTCTATCTCTTCTTTTCTGGAACTCCTTAAGGGGGGTGGCCAAGTCATTAGAGTCTCCATAACTAGTGAACTCCAGGGTTATTTTCAAAAACCTAACAGAGTCTGATTACGTGTCCCTCATTTATACTGAAAGTCGCATTCCTTGAAAATGCCCCAAGCACAGATTCAGCACAACCAAGACATTTCCACTGCAAAAAGGGGTACACTTCACAGTCATTGTCAAAGTACCCCCAGTGACAGAGATTCCAGACTCTATTTAATTTCCATGTTTCGTGTTCTTTGCAGCTGATATGATGCTGGTAGCAGTGAAAAAATACAGTTTATCTAGAGTACAAGTTTGAAAGGAGAGAACATGCAGGAAGTGGGAGTGGATATGGCAGTGAAAGAAACTAAAGGAGCTGAAGTGAGCCATAGGCTGGGTGAGGGAGCAAAGGTCTTGGGCACATTGAGGAATGTGTGGAGAGAGAGCTCACTGTCATTAATGGAAAGATGAGTATGCCTTAGGGTATACTAGTCTTGTTAGGGCTGTATGGCTGCAAGGCATGGGACTTAGTAGGGTTGATAAAATAAGTAATGGTTCATTAAAAGTGTGGTAGTTAGAGGAGTATTTATGAGAAACGAAGGCGTGCTGAAATGTTTGGAAATATGAAGATGATGAGTGAGGAAAGGATATGAGAGTATACATGTCTAGAGTAATAGGAACAAGGAAAAGGTGGATCCAAGGAAGTGGTAGGATGGAGTGATAGATGCTTTAAAGGCTTAGAGCCAGATCATGCAGGTAGTTGTGAGGCATGCAAAGAATTGATCAAACTGGAGCAGTGTGGTTTACAGGGAAGGATGTGCTGTTCAGTTGGATAAACCAGAGCATATGAAGTGGTCGAGGAAACTACAAAAAATCTGTGGGGCCTGGCCGTGACAGGGGGCTTTGATTTTGGTGCATTGCATATGACAGCAAGAGAGAGGATGTGAGCAAATGAGGCCATTTCTTAGCCTTGCTAATGTAAGAAATGGTGGACATGCATGAAAAAATAAAAATATAATTCTATCAAATACTGTATGTGTTTATTGAATGAACAATATGTGTCGATAAACTGTACTAACCTTAAATACATTTGTTTTCCATATGAGGAGAGGCTGACATCATGTGAGGGACTTTAGGGTTAGGTGAATTGTGGGTGGTGAAGGGTTGAGATTCAATATACAAATAGCCAAGTTCTAAGGCTCTCTAACCATTTTGTAATCTGTTAAATACTTCTAGCCAAATTGCAAGACTTGACATCTATTCTTTGTTATTAAGAGATGCACTTGTAGGCCATTTTGGGGGTGCCATTTCAATGACCAATAAACCAACTGAAGTCAATTGCTACTACCAGCTTCACACATTAGGCAACATGTAGCAACTGTCATCAATAAGTAGTACTGCTCACCATTCATTGCATTTTCCACATAGATATTTTCTGTAACATTTTTAAGTGTCCAGCTGCTCACCATTTTTTGTACTATTCTTTGACTGGATGCGAACTACAACACTTTCATTGTTTTTATCACTTAAAAAAATTCTAAAATATTTAACGTCTTTTACAACATGTTAATGTTGTTTTTATCGAGAGTATGTTATCACTCATTTTTTACCAGTAATCAAACACATATAAAAGTTTCATTTCTAATTGTCAAACGAGGCAGAGAGAAACTACATAAGCTGCTGATAGAGTGTGGGAATGTGTGTGAAAGGATTAAGTTTTAAGTGATTGAGGTGATGACAGTCAGGAGATGAGACAAAATGGTTAAGGATTAAGTCTAAACGGGGAAGTGCCCAGAAGTGGAGTGTGGGCCGATTGAATATATATGCTTGATGTAACTTAATAACAAAGCAATGTGAGAAAATTTTCAATGTATACTAGGCTATACATCAGAATGCTAGAAAATAAATGATAAGCCACCTAACAAATTTCATGCCTATCACACAAGTCATTAGTTAGTGACATATTACATACGTTTCAGGCTGCTGCTTCTCAATAACTATTTTCTTGAGGTCAGGTAATACCTTGCGAGGACGACCTGAAATAACAAATGAAATATTTTTGTTTGCCTTATTAATACCAACTAGTGATATTTCAAAGGCATTTATTTATATATCAATTAATCCTCTGGGTGCATAATGAAATACCAGCGGCATTCCCCCCAAAAAAGCCAGTTCTCCAGCAAAATACAAGAATAGTAATTGGTCCTTTTTTTTTTTAAGTACTTTTTTTCATCATATAAAACCAGTTTTCACATCCACTATATTTCTTAAAAGTATTTGATAGAAGGGGGGGTGAAAATCATCTATTCATTCATGATGCCTGCAGGATGGCTTAACTTCCTCAAGCATAACATGTTTCTTGATCCATATAATCAATTTGATGAATAAATTTTACAGTTCATTGAGAACTATGCTAACCAGCATGGCTTTGCCAACTCGAGAGCACCCATTAAAAACATCATATGTTATCATCGTGTATGTCTGCGTTTATGTTTTACGATATACAACAGTCAAAATTATCAAACTGTAAAGAGTGCGAAAATCCTTGGGTGCCATCTCATAAATACTCTAATTCAAAAGCATCATATATCTATCTATCTATCTGTCTACCTACCTATCTATATCTCTGATGCTGTTCACTTCTGGAACTCCCTCAAGGAGGTAGCCATGGCAATAGTCTCTATAACTAGTAAATTCCAGTGCCACTTCCTAGGCTTTAGTCCCTCACCCTTAACAGGGCACTGGCAGAGGGCAAGTCTTGTACAATATTTGCAGACTTCTACCTAATGTTCCTACTGACTGCCACTTAATGCTCCTACTTAGGTGTTCCTACCAACTACTTCTTTCTACGGTTCATATATTATCATTATTTATCCAGTATATTCCATAACACACATACACTTCAGATCTTAATATTATGATATCCATCAAGTACCTAGATAACGTTTAAATTAAAGAGAAAAAAGTGTCACAGAGTGGGTGGTGGCTATCAGCAAACCAAGTTACTGTTTACGTGTGAAGTTTCAGTCAGCTACCATGTGGGGCCAGGGCCAGCACCTTAAGAGTATTTCCTGGTTGATGGAGGATTGGTGAACTGCATGGCATATTAAAGGTACAGAGAACATTAGCGTCAACAATGCTAAGATAATCACATAATTAATTCTTAGTTTGTGATTCACATACACTAGAACTAAATGGCTTAGGACATAAAGCACCTCGCACCATTTACTTTGTATAGATCATTTATGCAGCAAGAAAGCAAATCCATCATAGGGGACTGGATATCCTTGCCATTGCCAGCCTGTGCAATTAGGTTAAAGAACAGCAAACCATATCCTCCTCAAAATAATTGCATACCTCTATGCACTTAATCAAACCCATATGAACAGGACTGGGGATAGTGGTAAGAGACATATGGCTAAACTGTTTACGAATGTCAGATACTGCAAAGTATTACTTCAAAGAAATGTAAAAACTTACTAGTGCTGTGAATGGAATGATTGATACGTCCTTCAATCTCCATGACCTTTTCACAAAGGTCTTTTAGCTCCTGATTCCCTGCATCTACGTGAAACTTCACCCACTGTCAATAAAAAAATAAACAATGGAAATTTAACTGGCTCAATCCATTACCAAAACTTTAATAACAACTGAACATTTTCCTGGCTTGATCCATTAACAAAACTTTAATTACAGTACGTCAATGGTACAGCACTGGTGCATTTCAGTTTTCATAAGAGGATAGATATAACAGACTGATAAACGAGTAAATGTACATATTAACAAATGAAAGGACAAAAGTAGACAAACAAACTTTTACAAAATGGTAGATTTTAAATAATACTTTTAATGTCTAATTAGTTGCCTTTCCTGTTTTAACAAAACTGCATCAAGAACATATGAAAAATGGTCTAATCCTTTCACATCCACTTTCTTGCTGTCATATATAATGAACAGTAAACAAAGACTACCATCCACAGCAAAACCCACAGACTACTTCCCAGCTTACATTGATCACCTCATAAGCCATAGTACAGTCCATTCACAGTACTTCATTCCTTATATACATCACTCCAGATCATTTGATCCAATGCATACCTCTCACCCTAATGAATGTTTAAGCCTCAATATCCCAGAGCTCCCTTCACCCGATTGTTCTATCTCTTCCTTCATCTCCCCTCTCTCTTTAGACAACCTACCTCATTAGCAAACACATTCATCTTTCCCCTACAAGCACTGACCCTTCCTCCTATATGTCTTAATGCTCCAAGAACCTCATCCCTTCTTTCATGTCTTTGACTTCCTTCAAGCCCCTATGGTTCCATCTGCTGCTAAGTCCACTAAAAATTACCTTAAGCATTCTACTTCATCCAGGTCCTCCCCATTCAAATCTACACTCAAACCATCTTATCTCACACCTCTCACTTCACCTTAATGCCATCCCTTTGTTCACATTTACTTTCAACTTTCTCCTTTTACATACTTTCCCTAATTCTGTCACCAACTTTAGAAATTTCCCTCCAAAGTCTGTCATCAGCTTTAGAAATTTCCCACCACAGTCTGTCACTAGATACTTCCTTACTCAAACTGCTGTTTAATCATAACCAGGATTTTTAAGTGTCCCAGACCATATACAATACTCTCGTTAAATGCCAGAGGCAGCCCTTGCTGTACAGAACATCAGCAGACACTTGGTTAGTGGATGACTAAAAATATTTTGAGTTTTCTGATAAACCCTGGCCTTTGAAGATCCCCATGAATTTAGAGGGCTTGGTCCTTAATGGGTTAAGCACTTCTTTCCCATGTACCTTCTACTCCCCTAATTTCATTTACTCACACCCTATACTATTCATTACTCAATTTCTTCTGGCATCTCTCTGCATGGGCCACTTTTCCAAGCTTACTTATCCATAAACATCTTTGCATTCCTGTCAATCAAAACACAGTCCATTAACTTCTGCTAACCCTCAGTCCATTCACCCACATATGAATACCCCTTTCCCTGAAAAGTACTTCTGAATGCTAATCATCTTTCACTAAACTCAGCAAGCCTTCCCTATTTTCATATGCAACAAAGACATCATGCCACCTAGTTACATCCTTAACTGCCACATTACCCACCCTTGCATTCATATTCCCTTGTACCAAGATTTAAAATTGACCCTTGCATCAAACCTGCCAATCTTTCATTAGGATCCTTTTAGAATGCAATCTTTTCTTCTTTCTCCTTGCTTCATGGAGAATATGAACTATCACACACCTCTCATATTCTACTTACAATCTTACCCACATCAACCTTGATGTCATTCCCTTCAACTCTTCATCACAATCCTACAGTTCATTCATTACCAGATGAGCAACCCCTTCCTTCACAGCTGTGCGCTCACTAACCATAAATATAACTTTACGAACATTACCCAACCACTATGCTTCCTGCTTATCCATCGACTGTCTCAACCAGAGCCAGAACATCCAAGTTTCTCATCACATGTGACATTTATCTTTCCCTTCATTTCATCCTAGTTACAACCACATATATTTAGATATCACAGAAGGTTTTTTCTTGCTCCAACCCATAAGCTGCTTAGTATAATATGATGGAGACAAATGGGTGACATTCTTTTTCCCTACCTCAGGTTTTAGACTTATATATATATATATATATAATGCTAATATACACAGAAAAAAATTATGGAAGTGGACTGACAGATATAAACACAAAATGATGAAATAAAACTTTAATTCAGTTTTGCAATATAAGGATCAGCCAAAAAATAAATATTGTACTTACTAAATATTTTAAAGCATGCTTCGAACTTTCAAGATGCTTCAACATTATCATGGGTTTGAGACTGAAAGTTTTGCACAGGTCACATACAAAAGCAGCTTCTTTATCATGATATTTTTTGAACACAAACGACACACCTGTGGTAGTAAGTCAAGATAAATGATACACCTTAATAGTTAAGAAACAAGGCAAACTCCACAACCATAATTTTCCAGGTGGGAGAAGTTGGTGGTGATGAGGAAGAGGAGAGAGAGCAAAGAAGATAGGAAGTAATGGTAATTAATTCAGACTAGTACATTAGATTAAAGGGAATGAAAATAAACTCACGTCGGTTACGTCATGGCAACTTTACTGGTTCAATCTTCAAATTCAGAAGTGATAACCTCCTTATCTTTCCCTTCATAATGTAGAAAATGAGCCAAGAGAGAAAGTGTAAGGATTGTGGAAAAAGACTCCCTCAAACAATTTCATGTGTGGCAAGGTGGCGATGGGAATGAATAAAGGCAGACAGTATGAATTATATACATGTGTATATATGTATATGTCTGTGTGTGTAT
>JAUUDY010383908.1:0-11328 GCA_032361765.1 Panulirus inflatus
ACCGTCCACTGGTATACCTCACACCCTGAACTTTGTCCAACTATCAACGACGACGGTAAATCTGAAGCTTAAAGTTAGCAAACTCATCACGGCAGCTGAAGGCCAGAAGCAACCATCAGAGTGGAATATTTACCTGGTTATTATATTCCTGGTGTCGTTAAGAGGCATGTCCAAACATCTGATCCGGTCAATTATCTCACAAGTGACTATGACCACAAACCTACTCCCTAAACTCATTAGTGAGGTCGTATCTCCGTACATTGCAACCCAGTACTCTCTCAAGTCCACCGATGTGACTACGGTGATACCTCAGTCAGAGTGCTCGAGCTGAGGGAGCAGTACTCGCATGCATCACTTGACGTAGAATCTGTTTACAAATATTCCAATGAAAGAAGCCATCAAGATCATACCTCATATTGTGTACCATAATCCTTCTCAACCACCACCAAATATACCTCCCAAGATGTTACAAAGTTTGTTCAGATCTTGCAACACAGACACACCCTTCCGGAGTCCGGATACCAAGCTTTATTTACAAGTAGAAGTGGGGATGGGGGTCTCCGTTTAGTTCAACATTTACTGACTTTTATATGTGTGCCTGAGGGAGGGCACGGCCGGAGTGCCGCTTTAAATGTGGATATCACGTGATATCTGCACCAAGACCTGGGTCACAGCCGCCACCCACCAAACATCACAACTGTCCCGAACTTTATGATGACGTTTAGCACAGGAATTTCGACCCAGAGCTGAGCAAGTGATGTGGATTAGTCATTTGATGGTTCTCCTCTTGGTATAATTGAACAAGTCTGTTAATTAAGTCTGAATGATATTTCCCTGGTTCTTATACGAAGACATTGTGCCGATAGTTAACCTCATATCAAAGCATAATCATTTATACTGTTCATAACTGTACCCAGAACCTTTGTCTTGAAAAGGTTCTGGAGCTCCTCAAGGACCCGTTTTCCAGGAGCTGTTGATACAGCTGGCCAAAGGTGACATTTCCTTCATAGTGTAAACTAATGCAGTTGGAGTACGGTAACACCAATCAGAACATATATTCAGGTGAACTACTGCTGGTTAGGAACGTATTTGTGAAAGGTTGAATGTTCTTTGTTTAGATTATTATCTCAACTAGTAACTGGACCGATATTATATGCGGTCCTTGATGCAGGTCAGAAAGGTCAGCAGTAGTAGGAATTTGAAGGAACAGCATTGATTGATAATATCATGATGATTAGAACAGCAGTAATGGCTGAGCAAGGAATATGAGATGAACAGTGTAGAGCATATCTAAGTTGTGTTGAGCCAGTAATAAGACATGGACGCAGGAAGGGTTTAGTGTACGTCTGGCCACATCTTCTCCTCTGCTGCTCCTCCTCTCCACTTCTGCACAAATCTTGCCTAATGTTCTCTCTGCTGCTTCCCATAAATCTCACGTCAGGTCAGATGAAATTGTTGAGACTTGTATATTCCTCACAGCTGCATACCTTCTCACTTAACTTCTGCTGCTTCGCTTGGTGTCTGTGTAGCTTCATGTCGGCGGTGTGGCTTGGCAAGTTACACAGTTGATCTGAATGTGTCGTGAAGCTTCACGTCTACCGGCAGCCTGGCTTTATGTATCTTGCAGTGTCACATCTGTTGTCGTAGCTTCACTTCTCATGTATTCATTTTCTAACACATTTCCTTCACGTCTACTTCATCAGTATCGTCCAGTTATGTACCAGGACGTGGTATCTACCTGCAACACTTCCCACCACCATCTTCCAGGACATCTACCTACCTACTGGACGTCTACCATCAGTCAGGCAACACCTCCAACATTCTACTGGGACGACACACCTACATCCACCACCTCCTGACGTCCTTCACCACAAACATAGGTAAAGAAAATCCCACCATTTATCACAATGAAATATCTTTCCTGCAAAAATGTCTCACAAATATTAAGGACTAAATTTAAATTTGCAGTTTGGCGGATAATTTACCATGGAAGCCTGTGATGATATGTCAAGCCTTGTATACCTACAGATGTGGTAGAAATTACTTTCATATATATCTCTTGAAGCGAAAAATAACCTCCCGACCAAACTGCCAGGAGCAGATATGATTACGTCGGGCAGGAAGGTTGCAATACTAAAGATTTAATTCTAAACAGAATGACTGAACATATAGATGCCATGTTGTTAAAGATTTAATTCTAAACAGAATGTCTGAACATATAGATGCCATATTGTTAAAGATTTGATTCTAAACAGAGTGACTAAACATATGAATACCATATTGTTAAAGATTTAATTCTAAACAGAGTGACTAAACATACGAATGCCATGATATTACAGATTTTAAAGGTCTGAAGATAACACTGGTCAACAACAAAAAATAATACTGTATTTTAAGTAGAAATTTGTTATGATAGCACACTTTGAGATGCTGATTCCAAATATGCAGAGGAGAATTTTTCCATCACTTTTTAAGCAATGTCGTTGTCTACATACATACACAATGATGTATTCTACATACTACATACTGATAATTATGGTTCCCCAAACCTGTCTTGGGAATGATGGCAAGCTGTCTTCTCTTTATCAAAGACAATTTACATTAGAACAAACTATGATCGACAGACCATAGAAGAACGATATGCATCATCCTAAACAGAAAAGTCAGATTTATTTGGTGTTGTTTTAACTTCTCTTCGAATCCCAGTTTATCTTCTCTCTAGAGAAACAAACATGAGTCGCTAATCATTCTTAGCTTCCAGCTGCCTTGAGAACATGTTTATGTTATACAGTTATCATCATGGAATCACTCAACGTGTTTACGACAAACATCCGTCTTTTGTGGAGAAAATGTAATTGAGGGAAAATACTAGTTCTTCAACTCTTTGGACAGTTCATATTGTGTTGGTCCAGTAACTCCAACACCTGTCTTATGGTTACCGCCTTTGTTGATGCCTAAGATAATCTTTTTCCAGCTATTGTGAAGGATCACAAAGCAGCTAATTCAATACATGAAATATTTGTGCAAAAAATTTTTTCATTCATGATCTCCTTAATATATGCTATAATGAAACTTCATGATAATTAAGAGCCGCTTTTTATCTAAACATTCTATATAGTTGACAACATTCCTTCCTATATAGAAAATCTTTAAAGATTCTTTTATTAAGCCAAATTTGACACCTAAAGAGAATAGGATAAGTTTTCTTTGGTCTACTCTCCCTCCCTTTCACGCAACTCTCCCGACTCTCCAACATTCCTGTTCTAACAATTTTCTCGAAGAACAAATTCTCCTGTTACAAGCCATTGTTTCACCAAACATCCACTGTTTGTGCTACGTCTCTGTCTCTAAGGTAAAGAGAACAACATCTTGTGCAGCCTCTCACCAGACCAAGCAGAAATCTAGCGCCGTAGATCACCACAAATGTTCCAGCCATGGTACCTATACAGTGTTACAGGTTACGTTACACTTCACTATAACCACAGCCACCCGCACAGTAATATATCATTCAGATAAATCCATGAGATAAGAAGAACGAATAAAGTTTTGCTGAAAATTGATGACATTTATGTAACTTATAGCATCATTAATGACTTAATAAACAAAAAATCCCTACGCGAGAAAATGTTTTGAAATGCATCCTTATCATCAGTATGTTGAGATTAGCCGACATAACTATATACCTGATAAGCAATCCTCTTTTGATATAATCAATGAAATATTAAGAAAAGCAACTTCTAACTTCATATGCTCTAAAGCAGCCATTATTTCTTCCTACTGTCTGGCTGTAGTGAATAAACCACCAATCATGGCTCTCGTCAGTACCTCATACCACACATGATGACCGTAGTATCCAGCATTACACTATAGCCCCCTCCTCCCCCACCCCACCATCCACGTCCTTACACCTAACCTCCCTCCTAACACATCCCTGCCTGGCCACACTCCCCAACAATCTCCGTCATAACACGCCACCACAAAACCCCCAACACAAACCGCCACACTCACTGGCCACAGCACACTCTCCTTCCCTCTTCCACAACTTTCCCAACTTTCCTTCCCTCTCACATAACTTTCCCAACTCTCCAGGCTCTCATAACTTTCCCAGACTTTACTCCACACTCTTCCAGCTGATTTTGATGCTGAACCCCTTTTAATACGTTCCTCACTTTTACTCTCCCTCTCCTGTCACAACTCTCTCTCAGTCTCCCTCCTGTCACATCACGCTCACCTATCCTTTGCACTTCTTCTGACAACTCTTCATCACAGTTTCCCTCCAACTATAACTCAACCTTACAGTCTGTCACTCGCAACTCTCCCTCACATTCCCTCTCCCACACCTCTCCCACATCTCCCTGGACACAACAACCTGCGGCCTCAGCCTGCACCTCCCCTGACAGTAGTCACATCTGGAATGTTTATAAGCCAATAAATTATTCTTAAGATCAGATTCTCTTTGAGAACCATTACAGTGAGGCCAGTCATGGATGCCACAGTAACAAGTTTAACTCTGAGCCTCACAAATGAACCACTTGAGTACTATGTGTAAAATCTCACTCAAGTGATAAGTCGTTGTGACTGTCGTCATATTTACAAGATTAGATCACACACACACACACACACACACACACACACACACACACACACACACACACACACACATAAATATTTATGCTCGTGCGTATATATAATGAACAAAGCCCCTTACGTGAAAATTTGATAAATCGACTGTGCACGAGGAGGGAATGCATTTACATATATCTTCCTTTGACAAGAGGAATTTGCATATACAACACTACGTTTGGTATTCCTGTGTATTGTTCAGCATGTTGAATGTTCCATAAATTCTGGACGGAGGAAGTGTAGCATTTTTGGATCTTATGTCTTCTATGTATACAATAATTAAGATAAAGTGTCAAACACATTGTAAATAGTTATCATTGTTCACGACCTAGTGGGACCCACTTGGTGAACTTGTATTCATTATATCCACACTAATAAGATCGTCACATAAGTTGTCATTTCTGTTCTACTTCTTCCTGAAGTGTTATACCTCTAACTGTCACCCAGTCCCTCACTCTATACGATAATCAGTTTTCTTTATCTTGAATCGTTTCCTACACTAATGTAGTGACTTACAATACTGATGCGCTTAGATTAAGTAAATGAATATATTCATATAGTTTTATCTGTAGGTATAAATAACAAAGAGGCTCAAGGCTACTAGTAGACATCCGTTGGCTTCATAATAAACAAGTCTCAAAATATAAAGTAAGATCAAGACATAAACATGAAGCAGTACTCATCCTTCACCAACTGATGAGTAGTCGTCCAGCAGATGTTATGTTGGGAATAACAAACAGGAATGAAGAACATCGATTCTGACCGTGTCAAATTCTTCCCCTTTCTTATCTAAGAAGATATAACTGAACACTGGAATAGTCTCTTTCTATATTTGAGAAAATATAATCGATGGCTGGAATAGTCTCTTGTTATATTTGAGAAGATATAAATGATGACTGGAATAGTCTCTTATTATATTTGAGATGATATAACTGAAGACTGGAATAGAAGAATTTTATTCGAGAATCTCCCTCTACGAAAACGTAGGTCGTTATGTAACACAGATGTAAACAATGCTCACTAACTCTCACGGCTCTCGCAACTTCATGATGTAAAGACGGGAGAAGTAATTCTCTTGTTGAATTTGACTTTACCTTTACTGTAATACATACGGTTAAAAGGAAACCAGATCAACTACTGATCATAGGCAGTTACAAGAATATCATTTGATCAAACTACATCAGTTCTGTCAGTTTGTGTGCCGTACAGAAGGATCTAAAGAGGTATGTTCAAGGATTTATATTACGGTTATCAAGCAGGTAAACCATGATATCCTAGCGGTGTCATCGTCTCCACGTAATAAGGTTATCTAACATAGGTCGGAGTCAATACTGAATGTGGTGATGATGAGACACAGTATATCGCATCACTAAACCAGCTGTGATAATACATTAAACATTATAATCATATGTAATCATTCGTGATTTTCTGTGGAATTTGCATTCGTAATTACCCATTTTTAATAGGATGGAAGGAAGGTCTAATCTTGTGGGGCCACATCTTAAAGTTTTCTCCTTTATTTAGAAACTTTAGACTTCTGTATGTTGTCCGTCACCACAATATCATCTATCAGTTTATTCCAATCATGCATTATTCTTATACTCAAAATGTACTTCTTTACATCTTTTATGGCAGTTTTTTGGGTGTTGTTGAGCATTTGCTTCCTTCGAAACAGTAAACTGGTATGAAAACTCATTGTGATCATTTACATAGATTAAGAAAAGTAATTGTCCCAGACCAGACCCTTACGGCACGCCACTGGTGACAAAAACCCATCATGTCACGTACTGGGAAGAACATCTGTTCTCATTTGTATATTTCCTGTATACTGAGCCGGGAGGTGGGATACAAGACTGGTACAGATGGGCTGCTGGTGATGTGGGTAGACTTGGTGGCATGATGTTATGGGCAGGATAGGCTGGTGAGGTCTGTATGTTTACGTTTGCTCCACAAATTGTCAGGGTAAACTGGTGACAATGTTGGTAATGGTGGTGGTGTGTGGCAGCACCAGCAGCAACCAAAAGAATATTCATCTTCATAAGTGCGTATCTGAAGGGCCACAGCTGATGGCTCTATGGTCGTGTTGTTGTCAGGTGTCATGTTGGGTCTTTAGTGTGAGGCGCGTTGTCTGTCTCTGGTGGATTATCACTAAATTAAATACCCAAACTAAGTATATTCCTAAATATATTCAACAGGGTTGAATTATGTTGTTATGAAATTGAGCATTGGGAAGCAATTGATTGTTTGCCTGGGATATGGGGTGAAATTGTTCTCTGAGGTGCGACACAGGTCTGAATTGAGAGAGGAAATATGTTCAGCACGAAAAAGAAAATGAGTAATAGAAAGATGAGGGCAAGGAAAGTGAGCTGAAGTACAGAAAGAAAAAGTAGGCGACGGGACAGAACTCTGAGGGGCACCACAATAGATAGGATACGAGGATGGAGTCACTCCATCAATTGATACTGCAATGGAACAGCAATGCAACAGAGACAAGAGAAAAGTAGAGAAACCAAAGCTACACCGTTCAAATGCTTTGGATATATTGAGCACAAAAACAAAAGTTTCAACAAAATCCCTTGGAGGAGGACCAGAGGTGAGTCACATAGTTCAAACTGGCGATAAGAAAGTAGGGAATACGAATCAATGTGTTTCAGAAAGTGAGAGTTTGGGGGAAATTCAGAGACTTTGAAGATAGCAGGAGTAAGAGCAATGAGGCGATACTTGGAGGAGTTAGAGTGGTCTGTCTCAGTGATGGGCTGCGCCAAGTCAAGCTTCTTAGCAGAAAGAAAATTCTGGATTTTGAAGCATACGAAATAGGTGAGCAAGGATTAGTACTAGCCCAGAGGTATACTCCCTTAGAACTTAAGAGATGTGCGACATCTGAACCATACGCCTTTTCCACCTGGAGCCGGGAGAGTACTTGGAGGACCATGCACGAGGAGAAAACAGGACATGGCAAAGATTCGGTGTAAGAGATGACGTTGGAGGATTGGAAGCAGAAGCAATATGAGTTGGGTCGGAGGAAAATAAGGTAGCAAAAAGATCGGCTTTATCAAATTGAGAGTACGAGACAGATTGATCAGGTCAGAAGAGAGGAGGAAAAGTTGAATTACAGAAGTTGTCGGCGATGTTGTGGTTAAGTACCAAAGCAACTTGTCAGAAGTCAAGTCAGCACACTTTATGACGAACAGCTTTTAAAGTGTTTCAAAGCAGAAATAAAAGAAGAGTAGGTATAAGGGAAAGGAAATAATTCCATAGCCTATTAAGCAGCGTCTCTTTGCGACAGGCGTCAGAGAAGGAGCAATCAAACAATGATTGGGGTGGAATTCATGCAAAGAGAAGTTGAGTGAGGAGAAACAATGTAGTTTCAAGTTTCTGGTGTTTGGCCTAAGAGTTTGCTTCGAGGAATTTGTCTCATTTTTCTCTTTAATTTTTTTCGGATAAAACGTGAAAGAGCTGACGCTTTATATCCTTTCATTCCGTTTAATGATGATGCTGTATCTTGATGGCGTATACTGCTTCGTATGTTTTGGCAATATACTTCATCATGTTGGTTTTCAGGTCTATTCCGTTCATCCCCACATTCATACTATAAAAGTACTTCCCACTCTTATCATTTCCATGGTGGACAGATTTAAGATCTATAGGTTCTTTCTGTGATTCAACTTCCTTTGATTCTAATACAATCTTTTTTTTCTCTCTTTCCTTTAGTAAGACAGAAATCTACTTATGTAGCTTATCTACCTACATCACATCTGTTGATTTATTCACGGCTTTTGACTATCCATATCCTCTGGTTCCACTGCTCTTATTATGGACTCCAGCATAATCTCCCTGTATTCATAGCTTCTCATCTCTAATGTGTTAAAATTCATTTGTGTGATTTTCTTTAGCACTTCAATAAGATATGATACTAATTTACTTTTCATATATTTACGTTCACAGTGACACATATTTCTTTACTCTGATCGCTCTGATTTTCATTGAACTTGTTTCTGTATATCTCCATGTGTTCTTCCTACTTTCTATCCCACTCTAGTATTGATCTTTCGTCTGCCTGCAACTAGTATAGCTTCTCAATATCAGCAGTTATTTAAATCTATATCTGTCTCATTTCACTCATAGTAGCAGGTATAAACTTGTGGGCAAAGGTTGTATTTTGAATTAGACAAAGTACTTTTTTTCAACAGAATTGCCATAATTAAAAAAAGAAATACCGGCGAGATTAATCAAAAACATCACCATCGATACAGAACTGTCAAACATTTCGCTTTAAGTGTATCACTGACATAATTTAAGTCTACATCAATCTTCCCTTTATGTGTTTACTTTTACCTCACTAATCTCTTTTGCTGATTTCTACTGTCACAAACAAAATCAAAAAGGACCCAATGATTATTGCTGTTTGTATTTCACTGTATTGTTTATACTTCTTTCACTGTTCTTTATCAGCACTCATGCTTTTGAATTTACATCTCATTTTCGATCCTTTTTATCATTCTTATCTTTTAAATCAAACTAACAGTTATACGGGTACTGCTGAGTCTCTACTCATTACAACCTTTCCTTCCTCATCTCCATCTCACTTACTCATTTCCCCCTCAAGATTCAACTTAATGTTACGTTTCTCATCTGCATCTTATCATCCTGTACTGCAGGTTCGGCACACCACCGCCACTCTACTCTGGCCCTCACGCCTCACCACTGCTAATTGATCCACCCAGTCATTCCAATTATCAAGTGAGCCTGATGGTGCACTGGTCGTCTGTTGCTGAAACTAACAAGTCACTAGTACTGTCTGCCTCAGATGATGAGATCAATAGTTTTGCCACTCGTCTTTAGTAATAAGGTAATTAGGATCACATGTACGTCCCAATCAATCACGCCTCGTGTGATGGAGGAGGAGGAGGAGGCCACCCATTCATCTTATGAGTCAACAAGGTAATATTGGTCCCGTTACCCAAAGATCTGGAAACCTCACTCTCCTGTGTGTGTTGGCAAACACAGTGAAACAAGGAATGTTTACATTAAGTAAACATGAAAGGAAATATTGGCAGAAACCAAAATGCGTAGTTTTCAGATTTATCAATCTAAAGATCTACAAGATAAGACCAGTATGTTACATCTCGTGCTAGGACGCTGTATATTGCTGTATTGTTTATATGTTGTTCGTTAACAGTATATGTCCCCTAAACTAAAAGACTTTATATGCTAACTCTTAGCCAGCTTTTTTGTGTCTGTACCTCTCCCTTCCCTCATATTTCTACAGTTTCATCAGCATTTTCTGACATTCTATCCATCTTCTGTTCTCAGTGTGCTACCTACTGTCCAAGGTACCAAGTTCCTGTACTCATTGTATTACCTACTGCCCACACTACCAAGTTCCTGTACTCATTATACCATATACTGGCCACAGTATCAAGTTCCTGTACTCAGTGTACACCTACTGTCCACAGTACCAAGTTCCTGTGGTCAGTATGCCACCTTCTCCCCACAGTACAAAGGTCCTGTGGTCAGTGTGCCACCTTCTCCCAACAGTACAAAGTTTCTTTACTCAGTGTACCACTTACTACCAACAGTACCAAGTATCGTACCCTCCTGAGTACTGACACATATCCAGTGAGGCGTAACGTTTTCTGGGGCTGGTCCTTCATGAACTGTAAATGTCACATGTAAAATGTCAACAAAACTGTGAGTTCGGTCATCTGAAATCGATGGCGAAACGTTATGGAAGTTGTACATGGCTGGCAGATTGCTTATGAGAGGAGGAGGGGTTACGATTGGCATGACACACGGATTATCCCGATTATATCCTTCTTACTTGGGCCCTTAACATGAACATTGCAGCTGGAAGCAGAGAATGTACTGTCTCCAGCTGTGGGAGAAACTGTGTGATTGTGGAGGACGTTAAGAATGTGGGAGGAAGAGAATATTCCTGAAGGAGGAGGTGGGAACGTTTAGGTTCTCTTTCTTCACAGATCTAAGTGCAAAAATTTTAGGGTAGGAGCCTATCGCTGGTAAATACTGACACCTGCACTTATCTTCCTCCAATAGTGAAGGTGACCCAGCTAGCTGGATCTTATGTTTCACTCCTGATTTACACAACATATCAATTACTTATTTCTTTGAAAACCAGAAGAAAGTTTGTTGAAAAGTTATGTTGATATCTGCGAAAATTCATCAGAATCAGTTATCACAGGAACAGAAGCAACACTAGATTGTTTAGACTTTTGCCACAAAGGCTTTTCTTAGTTATGTACTTTCCTGTTATTACGAGAATTTTTGATAAAATTCGTCCATGACAAGCATTATTAACCCTATTGGGCGAAAAAGCCAATGAATAAGTATAGAACTAAACCAAGTGCTAACGCTCAGAACAGTACTGACACACGTCAAACCTTTTGTGTTTTCTTCGTCCTCAGGTATTTTCTCCGTCATTTTATAAAAACACAACACAGGAGAATAAGAGTTTTTGAAAGTTAAATCTCATTCAATATTTTCCATTTTTTCTAAAAGCGACCTGTTTAAGTGCAGAATCAATATTATCTAATGCGTAAATTCATTTAGATTGATTTTCCAGTCATTAAAACTTAAAAAGAATAATAAATCTGGGTGTAATGAACTTCAGGAGTGTCCTCAGCTGACGTCTGACTCTGTGTATGATAACGGAGCCCCTAAGTGGTTTATATACTTCATTATACTGGT
>JAUUDY010384019.1:0-11328 GCA_032361765.1 Panulirus inflatus
CTGCTTCCATGGTTCCATCCGCTGCCAAATCCACTCCCAGATATCTAAAACACTTCACTTCCTCCATCTTATATATAAAAAATATATAATTTGGAGTTAGCAAAACCATGACTCTAACTTACCTATTGATAATGGTGTAGTAATTATGACTCCAGACCTTGAGACAATCATGATGGCCAGGGGGTATGTGGCCCAATACATGAACCTTCTCCCCTCTGTCTTCTGCCCCTTGCAGCTCATAAATGAACCACTGAAGTTCTTGGGCTGGGTCAGTTGAGTTCACAAGTAACCACCTATGAAAAATAATTTTATACTCTAGTGTGAACCATGTACAAAAAAACTGCTCTATCTAACATGCACGAAACAATATATTCGAATTAGCATGAAGAGTACTCTCGTCTTTCCTGAATTGATAATACATTTGAGGAAGAATTCAGAATAACTACTTTATTTGAACAGGAGATCTTACTCATAAGGTTCCCAACTGTCACAAAAAGCTAGGTCAAGGTTTGTGCAACTTCATAGTTAATGAACACTGGAACACAGACTTTTTGGTAATTTCCTTTTCGTGTACCTTCAAGGTTTGCCTCTACAGTTTAAGTAATCATGGCATGAAAGTCACAAATTATATGTTCAGGACAGAAATGATGAATTTCTTCTACAATTAATCATTTGAACAAAGAGAAAACCAAACACAGCCACTGCTTCACTGCTTTAACAGTAAGCCCCCACATAACTGAAGTGTGAAAAGGTGAAAATCTTATCAAAGAGGCACCTGACCTTTTGCAACAATTGAGTTACAATTTGTAAGTAAACTCTGCACAGCCAAAGAAACAGATGTTACTGAATGGAGGATTCTATCTAACCAGTATAGCTCAAAACTGAATTTTTGGTGCCTAATACTGTTATCATTCCTTTTGAATGAAAACAAACTACCACTCAGGTTAGTATAAACAGCCTAAATTTAATCATCAGCCATTTTGCTGATAAATTCATTCTATCAAACTTAGACGAGATAAAAATATGCAATAGCTAACATAATGAAACACCAAATACATAATAACAAAACTCTCTTTGATGTCTATGCACACACTGCAGATAATGAGTGAATAATACAATAGACAACTGAAGCCTACAGTTATTAACAGGGTAATGACCAAGAACACTGCATGTACAATTACTTACTGGCAGTTTGGAGGAATTGGGCCATGGAAGGTTGATATAAGTAATATGTAAGCTGCATCATTTCATTTAGGATCTTACATATTGTTCACAAATTCTGCATCCAAATTATTTTTTTTTCATCTTTTCTTTTATATGGGATAAGAACTCAAGAATCTAGCAAATAAGCCAACAGATCTGACAGCTGATTTCAACTTCAGTGGTTTGTCCATGAGAAACAGGCCTTAAAAGACAAGCTAATGAAAGAATTTCACATTCAACAGTGACTACCAACTGAAATACAAACTTCCCAAATTTTGTACAAGTTTTCTTTACAAGGACTGTGTGGTCAACATTTGGGCTTTGATCCATTCTAAATCCAGATTTTGCAGCCAGTTCAGCCCAGGTGTGAAGAAATTCTGTAGATGAATTCTTGTATATTTAGTATAATTATCAACACTTTTGTGAATGAGGGGTGAGCTCTTCCAAGGTACAAATAGCTAGCATTTCATTGCAAATAAATGTTTATGATAATTACTAATTTGTGACAGTTCTTAATCTTATAATAGTCACACATGGACCTTCCTAAGTTAAAATCCTGGCAGTGTCAGTCAGTCTGCAGCCAACCCAATCATTCAAACTCCCCTTGGGGTTGATTAATAAATGAGCACTTAGCTTAGGCTGGGGAATATATAACATATACAGGTAAGTAATTTTGTGGCATACATTTTGAGTGCTGTTGCATGTATTCACCATTTGATTGCACAAACTGGGTTAATAAGTGAAATGCTGATGAAGTTTCGGCATACCTTCAATCAACAAAATCCAAAAACTTAGTTGATATTCCATTCAGGAAGAAGCAATGCATTTCATACTAGATTTTTGCTCAGTGATCTCTATATAGCACTATGGTACTAAAACCTACTATATTGGTATTAATCGTACCAATTGTTTGTACTGCTGCTTACCAGTTCTTATTATTACAGTAATTCATGTTGAGAGAAATTATCCTGAAACCAGGTCGAACCAGGACAGAGTAGAAAGCGCCTTTTCTCACTGAATGGGAAGAATCTTGTGGCAGCCAATGTTGCCACTGCTGATCCAGTTCATCATACAACCAGCTGACACCATAATCTCCAACAACGAATGGTGGAGGAAAACTGTGTTGCAGGAAAAAAATACAGGCAATTACAGGCAATGAAAAAGAAAATTTCTTCTTAAAACAGTGTACCCTTGATTTTTAGTAAACCTAATTATAGTTGCTAATAAAAAAATTTTTCTCTGTCTACAACATATTCAAGGGTAGAAAACTACAAGATACAAAAATTTTGGAATGTCTTTGAGGCATAGACATAAACACCCATTCCAGAGATGGGGCTTTATGTCTGTAAACTTCCCTCCCCATACTTTACAAATAGGTATTTACAGACACATGATAGTTAATAGTTAAGTAGTTGCACCCTACACTCGCAATCGAGGAAATGAGAGTTAATCCCAAGGCCAGACAAGATTAATGAGTGTATGCCCTATGAGCTGTGCATAAGGCCATTCTAATACATCATACACGTAACAGAAAATTTCATATGGAATGTTGCCTGCCCATACAGAGGTAGAGCAAAGCATAAAATGTTAGCCTCATTGCCTTTAAGTAAAAAATATTTTTCATTTAATGACATTATATCTGCGAACAGACTGCTACTTTAGAGTCTCTTCCCAAAACTTAGATAAATGTTCATTTTCAAGGGGTGTCATATTGCGTGTCCTCCTTAGGGTATCAATTTCAGCTTAAAAGCCAGCCTTTTTCATCTTACCTATTTACAGGAGCAGCTTCATGATTTCCTAAGGCTGGAAAAATTGGTGTATATGGGAAGTAATCTAGGAGCTGACGAACAGTAGATTTCAAAATGCTTAAATTGTTATCTCTAGTTTGATTCCAGATGTCATGTGGAGGAAGATCACCTGTCCAGATGATATAGTCAATGTCCTGGTAGAAAGAATACCAATATTAATCGTAAAATATATGAGATTCTGCTTATTTCATCCAAACCAAATCATAAATAACATAAGTAAAGCATTCACAGAAATTATGAAATGTATTCTTTAGTTTCTACATGTCTCAGCTGACTCTAAGTAAATCAGAATCCAAGAGTTTCACTTCAGCATTGTTACAAAACTATCTGACATGTTTACAGACATTGTGTAACTGATATTACATTAAGTAAAGACACATTGAACTGTGTTTGGAGAAATGGCACATTACATGAGATCTAAATTTCACACTTAAATTGTGCAGAGATTCTGAATTTTCTTTCTTAAATAATAGCCTCCTAATTCTATGTTGTTCTATGCACTCAACACAATCTTTACTTTTTCATTCAAGCTTTTAAAGTTGTAATTGTTGCAATAAATCAATATGTATATGAGGATAATTAGCAAACTTCCTACTTAAGCTGGAACTACCCTCATACTGATATTTGAAAAACAGCTCCTCTATCTATAGTGGGTGTATATAGGAGCTTAGATTCCTAAGTGATTGGAAAAATGGAGACAATCTATATATCAAAACATGTTTCCCTTTTTCAAAATTCTAAAAGTTTTTTTCCTAAGTATTCATTGATATTCATAATGCATTCAATCAGAGTTCTAGGACAACTGACCTATCATATAAAAGGCACTCACTTGTCATACAATAAACAGTCTATCGAAAAGCTTTTATTCTGCACACCACCTGAATACTTACAGGATGTAGATATGCAATATTTTCCAGCATGCTTTCAATGGTTCTCTGAGGAGTGTCACACTTTCGATAATCTCCCCACAATCCTGCTCTCTTGTCTGGTGACCTGACAGGACCAGAAGTTGCCCGACAACATAATGGCTCATCACAGTCTGCATTAGACCCTTCTCTGTATTCAGGATCAAAATGTGTATCCGAAAGATGAAGAACTTTAAGAGTTGGCATTCCCTCCTAAAGAAAAACAAAACAAAAACAAAAAAAATATATTGGAGATATATTCATTTATCTATCTATTGCACTTGATTACCATTTCCCGTGTCAGCGAAGTAGCACCAGGAAACAGACGAAGAAAGATCCATCCACTCATGCAAACATATATATACATGCACATACAATTACATATACATATACCTGTCAACATACACCAGGAATGGATGAGAGCAAGCAAGGATGAATATGTACAAGTGCATATATATGTATATGTCTGTGTATGTGTATATGTTGATATGTATATGTACACGTATGGGAGTTTATGTATATAAGTGGACGGGCCATTCTACGTCTGTTTTCTGGCGCCACCTCGCTGATGCGGGAAACAGCGATCAAGTATAATGATAATAATAAATATATCTACTTTAAAAAACTTATTTCTCATATCATTCCATAATCAGGTTTTCCCTTCATGCTTTACAACTTTTAAGTTTTTTCCTGATTCTCAAATATTCTATCCTTTTAATACCATTAACAATTGTTTAAATAAATCATACTTCTTTATAGTAGCCAACACAGTATGGCGAACTGTAGTTATAAACTATATTCTTTCTAAATACATTGAAACCATGCATCGTCTCTTTCAATTTCTATCTATCTATCCATCTACCTATATTTCTAAAAGATGTTCCAACCTGGGACACCAGTCAAGGTGTTGGTCTCCACTTATCTCTATCCTTACATACCTCCCTTACATACACTTTCGCTCACACTTACTGGAGGTGCTTCAGGTATTGAAATTGGAGGCTTTGGTACTGGTGGGAAGGCAACTCGCCAGTCATGGTAAGGGTTGTAAGGGGTGCCACAAATATCACCGATGACGAATCCACATATTTCATCAGGGCTCATTACCAAATTTTGTACTACATAAACCACTTCATCCTGAAATATGATACATTTTCCTTAATAACATTCCAAAGTCATTGCAATATCTCATGTTGCAAATGAAAAAGTTTCTACTCTTAAAGAGTTTTATATGTATCAGGACAGAACCAGCCAATGATACTTGTGCATGCGCACTCTAATCTCAATTTCATTTAGGTCAAAAGAAAACATGGAAAGTATTAATAAATATAAGTTTAGTGGTCTATCATTGCCAAACAAAACAAATCACAAGAAGTCCAAAAGAACAAGCCAGAAATATCAAAAAAGATAAAAGTAAATTTTATTCATTGCAATATTTGGTAGTTCTGCATTTATTACTTTCATCATATAAGACATATGATGGCTGCAGTTTTCATAGTCAAGGGTAAAGCTCTTTAACAAGAATACGGCTCATTTAAGCACTGTTTCAAAATATTCAACCCCTTCATTAATGAAGAAAGCACATAAACTTTCTGATGCTACTGAAAATTAGGTATTTTTCAAATGGAAAAACAATTTCTCTCTTTTGGTATAAAAGAATAACATATGAGAATGAGAAAAAACAAGAGAAATATGTTGTGGTAACTGTATCAGAACATTTTCCTATAAAGCATTGGCTATGAAGTCATAAACTGTTATCTTGTTATATACTATCTGTTATCCTACAGAAAATATTTTTGATATAAAAGCAAACTTCAAAATCTTTCCGAGATGCCTAAAGTCAGCACCATGCTGCCATTCTGTGTACAAATGCATTTGCAGAAGTAAAATAGTTTATTTGCTTCAGTGACTTTTCTACTTGAAAACAAATCAGTTCCAAAAATTACCATATAACATATGGACACTTGCAATAATTGCTAGGCAGGTTTGCAAAACTTACAAATAAAAAAAAAAAATCAACCTGCTGCAAATTGAGATTTCAATCTTAAATACTCGATATACATTTACTGCATGATATCAAAAGACACTAGAAATTCGAGATTAATCCACATAATGATCGTGAGAAGCAAATCTGGGATCAAGGGTGCATGACGGCATGAGCAAATAAGTTTGTTCAGATGTGTCGAAGCATGAGTATTTAAAGATTCTTTGTGCAACACTTGCTGTAAAGGCATAAAATATGTCTTGAAGTGACTAAACCTCTATTTATACGGCAGAAAACTGTTAAATATGTAAAATCTTTAAGACTTACTGCCATGAGATGAATGATACCAAAGCATACTCGGGGAGTCTCAATCTTGAAAGACATGCACAGCTTAGAAGCTGCCCTGATGATATCGTCCTTTGTCTTTCCATTTTGAACATAATGCTGCAGGAGTCCCACACCTTAAGAAATGAGATCACACCATTCATTGTTTGCACAATATACATATAGATGATGTTTTCAAGTAAGTATTCATGTTAAATGGTAATCACAACTCTGCGTACTGTAGATTTAGCACTTGCATTGAGAAAATCTCATTCACTGAAAAATCATGCAATTAAATATCAGTCCTGTCCAAACTGTACACACCTTCCATAATTACAATAGAGAATATGACTGTTAGCAAGATTTTGCATTTCTCAGCAGATATCATAACAGTTAAATGATCCATATACGTCAGTAATAATAATTCAGCTCACATCCTTAAACGGAATATGCAATTACAGGCAGTTTCTTGGTACAACATAAAACAGCTCTGGCTTTTTCTCTGCATTTAATCTGGACTGAATTTTCAGTCAGAATTATAAATCCTTTTGATAGGGAGGTCCTTAACTTTCATCCTCTCTTAGAATCTAAGCCCAACCCTTCATGGTCCCAAAACCAACTTCTGGAAAATTTTCAACATGCTACAAGTGTATAACTCAAAAGGCTTCTTTCTTTACTCTCTCAGGCTTTTGGTAAGAGCATCATTTATGTCAATGCTCTGGTAAGCTATTACTATTACTACAAATGAGTTATGGCTTTACTGTTGATAAGTTAATATCCCACCTTTACTTCCAAGAGTTGTCAGTCTTCCACGATAAACTCCAAAAACTAAGATGAATCATTTCTACATCTAGTTGTAACTCTTCCCATTTTCTAAGCAGAAATCACAGAATAACTTAAGGTTACTTGGGAATCAAGCCTTGATAATAACAAAGTACAAGAAGTACAAAACACTGACAATGAACAGCTATAAAATAATCTTTTGAGAAGTTCAACAATGAATGATGATAATATATCCAAGAGTAAAGCAGTACCTAGGTACAACTAAATATTATCAATGTGATGAAACTAGTAATGACAGATACACATTGGTGATAATATTTGAACTGAAACAAGAAACCATCCAATGTTGGGAGGAAAGGGTAATACAAGAAAGAAACAGGTTATGAGAATTAATGGAAGCAAATGGCAGGGAATATGGCTGAGAAGACTAGAAAGAAGAGAGAAGAGAATAAACATTTAGTAACAAAAGGGGAAGATCTGTAAAGTTTACCTTCTGAATGATATATAACATACATGCATCATTAAAGCAAGCAAATGGCCTTATCATTTAGTATCATTAATCTACTTCCAATTCCAAAGGATATACTGAAGTAAATACAGCCTCTAAAATCACTTACACAGATCCTCAACCCATACCCAGTGAACAACATGGCACACACAAACCCTATCCAGGTCAAAGGCCATCTCAGGTGAAAGAAATGAAACAAGAGAAAAAGACAGTAGAAGTTAATAAATGCTCTGCAGGTGTTTGCAGACTTTACTCTTAAAGGAGGAACGAAAAAAAAGTCAGATTTGCAGGCTTTACTCTTAAAGGAGGAACGAAAAAAAAAAAGTCATTAGAAAGAGAGTACCACAACTTAGATGTTCAAAGGAAGTGGGTATCATATCTGTCAATTCTCAAGTGGCCAGTCTCCACACAGAAACTGTGGGAAGCAGCAGCCAGGTGCTGCTTTAATTCTTACTCTGCACACAAAACTGTATATCAAGTGAGACATACGTCTACATTCACACCACTTCTACACTGAAAATGTTCCCACTGCATCCAATCTCCAATCATTTCATCAGCATCTTCCTCTGAATAAGGATCATAAATAAAATTGTAAATAGCAAGAAAGTTTGGCACTCTTTCAAAGGCCAACATTAGTGCTACTGAAAAAGTCACCTCACATTATCTTTCAGAACTTTTTGTAAATGTATGCCATTTCCTGTGTGTGCAAGGCAGCATTAAAAACAGATGAGCTCACTTCCTTCTTTTGGAAAGTAATACAAGAGGGGAGGATTTCTAAGCCCCCACTCTCACTATCTACAGATAAGTTAGTGGTATTTTTGTGAATGCTAGATAAAGCTGTCACACTTACCAGCTTTACAGGCATTGCAAGACATCGAGGACATGATGGATGTTTCAATCTCTTTGACTATCAACTCAAAGTCCAGAAACTTGCCCAGGCTGGTGAGAAACTTTGGTAAGCGGTTCTCCCCAAGGAAGCGTCCTGCACGTTTGTGCATGCGATCCAGTTCCTCATCAAGCTCTAAACGTAGGGCTGTGTAATTCAACCTGGAAGAGAGCCAGAAAATCCAAAGGAAAATGATTTCTCACTTTATGGTAACAGATGGCATGGGCAACTGGATTCTCTTATCATAACCACATATGATAATTCTGATTATTTCAAGTATAAACAGTGAAGTCCTGTTATCAATATTTTCTCTATTATTTCACATTTAGTTTATACCTCTGTCTCAGTATAGTTGTCAATATTCTTGTAAGTCTGTCTGTTCATGTGCTTCTGTAGTGTATCGGTGCAATTATTACTCTTTTTGTCTGTACCTCTTGATCACCCTCTACATAATCATCTATCTAATGTACCTATGTATTCACCTCTGTCTATGTTTATTGGTACTTAAGGTTCTCTCAGCCTGTCTATTGATACTTCAAATCATTCACTCTTTTTCTTCCTCTCCTGTCATGCTTTTGATGTGTCTCTTTAAATATGCTGATGTCAGTGTATGCAAGTGTTTGTTTCTCTGTATATTTTTGAGTCTGTGTAGGTAAGTGTCTATAAAAAATGTTAATGTTCCAACTAATTGCATTTTCTCCTCTACACTTAAATTGTTACAAAAGTTTGCTACTACATAATAACAGAAACATTTTCTCACATCTTCCCTAAATGTTCTTCCTTCAGATCACTTTATGTTCCCTGTAATTGACAGGTTCCTCCAATTATAATTATCAGAGAACTGCACAATGTCACGTGTATAAGTGTGTGTCATTACATTTACCATTTGTGTGTGTGTGAAAAGGGAAGACATGGTGTGTGTGTGTAATTACCTAGTTGTACAGTATAGGGAAGAATCTGTATACTGTATTCATGGAGGTCTATTCTCTAGTGCTTGTGAGTGAGTTGGTATGTAAGTGTACTGGTGACAGCTCTGAGTGTATATAGTGTCTGTCTGCCGAACCATGACTATCAGTCTCCCTATGTTTTGGTGTCACCAGTCACTGCTTGACTATTATTACATCTCTACTTTCCTTTCAAATCCGACCTTAGTAAAAAGCTAGCCTCAAGTTTAACTGACCTGGAGGGATGAAATTTCTCCACCTTTTCTTTTTCCTGCTGTGTGGTGGGCACTGGCAACATCTCATGAGAGCCACCCTCAACATCCACACTATTGAGGGAACCCTCTGCCTCCATGTAGGCAAGTAATGGGTCCAACGGGTCGTGGGCAGCATCGTGGATCAGGGTGGGATGTAGAGGGCTACCTGTGCGCCAAAGACAAAGGAAGAGTTTAGAAGAGATGGATTTAAGGAAGACCACGTGTCACTCAGCTGTTGCTGCTGGGAGAGGCTACACTTTATTGCATAAAAAGCTGATGGTGATTACAGAAATCTAGCCATATTGATATATCGTACAATGGATTGCTATTTTCTAACAATCAAAATTCCAATGCGTGCTTTATCGATGCGAAGAAATGCCTTAAGTCACAAGAATTTGTAATTAACTCTGGAATAAAAGCAATAAGTGACACTGGCCCATGCAACACAATATAATTCACTGTGCGGACCACTGCCGTACATATTTGTCCAGTTTGTCTTTTCCAGCAATCTTTTAAACTGAGCGGCGCGCTTTTTATCGGCATGTGTCACGAGAAAGACAAATCAACACCGGGAAGGATTCCTAGTTTCAGTTATCCGTTTAACACAAAGGGAGTGTACACCATACATCAAATAAAAGGTAATCGGTAATAGTCTTTACGGTAATAATTATAGGTAATCAGCAATAGTCTTTACGGTGATAATTAGTCATAATGATTCAGCGGATGCTGAACTACCGGCACTGGGAAAAATTCTTTATGCATGTGTCATCCACTGGGTGGGTGATGGCTGAGAAGGTACAAGGATGTTACGGGAAAGACATCAAACATGTGATGTGCCGAGCGACGGGCTAGATTTAAATCTCCACACTGCAACAAAGATGAATAATCTACTAGAGTTTCCCTTTTCCATGTATCCACATTCTTTTTTTCTCCTTTACCACAGCCATACAAATGTTAATATGAGACTATTCATATAACTTCTCGGGAAGCTGTTAAGTTAAAGCAAGTTTCCTACAGGAGTGGAAGTGCTTAGAACGAGCATTCAACTATTCTGGGGACTCACCTTAACACCGACCTTAACGCATCCCGAAGTCTCTCACCTGTTCCCTTGAATACATGCCTACCCAGAGGTATGAGGTTGGTCCACAAGCAGGGGGGCAGAGCCGAGACGTACGTACCTGAGGCCAGTGGAGGCAGCAGGAGGAGGAGGAGGGGGAAAACGCCGCATAGCGAGGAGACCATAGTATTGCCACGCCTGAACCCCGCTACCTGCAAAGGATATACATGTTTCAGTAGAGGATGAACATCTTTCAGTACAATGCCCAGAATATCTAGCTCTATGCGTAAATGGTGCCTGAATGCAGTCTGTTTACTCTGACATGATCCCTAAATCCAGCCTAATTTCAGTTTGTTTTCTCAGTGTGTTATATGCACACAAAAATACACATATACACATGCACCTGTCTGTATGAAATGGGTTGGATTTTACATTCGTGGGGACACATCCATTAAACATTCTTTTGCTGTATCATGTGTTGAATTATTTCTATGCTGGCTGCATTCTGTAATTAACACCTAGCATTCCTTACCAGTACAAAGAATTCACGAAGTATGATAAAAGAGATCGTTCAAGAGATATGGCCCCACAAATGTTAAAGTTCTCTCCCCGTACACTGTAACAAATTGGTAATTACAAATAGGTCACTGATTATATGTATACAAACGATGAGGC
>JAUUDY010384128.1:0-12127 GCA_032361765.1 Panulirus inflatus
GACAGCGACTAAGTATAATAAATATTAAATATAAATGTGTATATGAGTAGATGAGCCATTCTTCATCTGTTTCCTGGCGCTACCTCACTGACATAGGAGACAGCGATCAAGTATGATACTAAAGAATGATGATATTCTCTTCAATATGTTCTTACTTAATGCATGAATCAATGATTGCAGGTATTTGCAGAAAATACAAATGTAACCAAACTGATTTGGATACTTTAGTTTATTAAAGGCTTTCCTTAGATGGATGTTCATGATGGTATCCTTTTTATTCAGTTACTGACTCTACAGAAGCTTTTTGGTCCCAAAGTCTTTTCTGTTTCATACATATTTGCCATTTCTCGCATTAGCAAGTTAGCATTAAGAACAGAGGACTGAGTCAAAGTTTTTTTTATATACTTTTTTACTATATTGAACACTGAATTGGATTGCTCAGAGAAAGTTGTCTCATCACATTCAAATCTAAGTGTAGATGGTATGATAGAGATTGGATGAATGATAATACTTGGCATGCTTCATCAGCTACTTGGTGCTACTTAAATATTTTTGTCAAAATTTTCAGTTTTGTTGCCATGACTTTTGCTTTACGAAGAAAATGGATTTCTTTAGAAAAGGATTATGGTGTATTTTACAAATGATTTTATGATATATTAGTTGAGTTTGGATATGCAGTAGATTGGAATTTGTTCAGAAATTTCATTCATGGGTCCTAAAATACCATCATTTTGCCCCAGCTTTGGAGATATGTTGGTGGTATTCTTCTTCCTCAGTCCCCATATATTTATGGAATTATTTTATCAATCTCTTGCAGGCAAAGTACAAAGCTGAAGGAGTTCTCTTCCTTCTTGATGAAGAGGATTCTGTCGCATTTTATGAGGAGAGCGGCAAATCTCGTCATAGAAACAACAGCCCTGCCATGCAGAGGGAACTGGAAGCACTCTCCTCTATAGACCGTGTCACTCGTACAGAGATGGTTCATGGTAAGCTTAACCACATATAATGAAAACTTTTTTATGTTGTTGCCATTATAATCCTCAAGTACTGGACAGTTGCAGGGATGTAAAAAAATTTTTGCAAAGGTGAAAGAATTTTTTTGTATTATGAAAAAATTTATTATGAGATCAGTATTAATGACCATTGTAGCTGATAGGATGCCTAGTGTGGGATGTTTTGGAGGTATGTGGAGTGAGAGAGTCTTGGAATATAGTTCAGGGAAGAGATGTAGTGAAAGCCTTGCATAGTGTGAAGTGTGGCATATCATGTGGATTGAATGAGATTGCAGTTGAATTTCTAAAGAAGCAGGTTGATTGTGTTACTGACTTGTTGGTTAGGATTTTCATTGCATGTATGGTTCATGGTGAGGTATGTGAGGTTTGGCAGAATTCATGTATATTACCATTGTATAAAGGCAAGGGGAGACTAATGTGATTGTTCAAATTACAGTGTTATAGATTTATTTAGTATACCTGGTAAGTTGTGTGGGAGGATGGTGATTGAGCAGGCAGGTGCATGCACAGAGCTTCAGGATGGCTAGGAATAATGTTGTTTAGGAGTGTTAGAGGATGTGTGGATCAGGTGTTTGCTTTGATGAATTTATATGACAAATACTTAGAGAAACAGAAAGACATGTATTTGACTCCTATGAATGTGGAGAAAATGCCTGATAGGGTTGATAGAGAAGCTGTGTGAAAGTGGCTGCAAGTAAATGGTGTGGGAGGAAAGCTGCTAGCAGTGAAAAGTTTCTATTAAGGTTCAGACCTTTTACAGCACATCACCCCATGAATACCACATTGCTCCAGTTCACCCCAAGCACTCAAAACCATTTTCACTCCATCCATCCAATTCCATTTAGATCTCCCTCTTCTACATATCCTCACCACTTCTGACACATACCTCTTTTTCAACCTCTCCTCACTCACCTTCACCATTTGTCCAAATCACTGGAGCTTTATCAACCGTACCTTTTTTTTTTTTACTACTTATTTCTCGTGTCCTGTTATTTTTTATTGAATCAACCTACCTCACAATCAGACATTTCATTTCCAACACACTAACCCTTTGCTGTACTTTTCATCTAAAGCTTCAAATCCATACAACTCCATCAGAACTGTTATACCATCAAATATTCCCATCTTTACCCTCATTAAAAGTGACCTCTCTCACACAGTACTCGGTGCACCCAGGACCTTAGCTCCCCATCACCCACTCTATGGCTCACTTCAGCTTCCATGGTTCCCTTTGCTGTACTTTTCATCTAAAGCTTCACATCCACACTACTCCAACAGAACAACTATACCATCAAATATTCCCATCTTTTCCCTCATCAAGAGTGACCTTTCTCTCACAGTCCTCAGTGCACCCAGGACCTTAGCTCCCCTTCACCCACCTTATGGCTCACTTCAGCTTCCATGGTTCTCTTTACTGCCATGACCTCCCTCATTTATCTAAAATGCCCTCCATACTCCAGGTTCTCTCTGTTCAAACTCACTCCAACTGACTAACTGCTCTCTTTGCTAAACGTAAAATCTCACTTTTATTTACATGTTCTCTTAACTCTCCATTCTCACACTCTCGAAGACTTAGTCATCAGATTCTACAGTTTCTTGCATGAAGCTGGTACCAGTGCTTTTATCAACAAAACATTCCACACATTTAACTTTCTCTCTCCCCAACCACCAACAGATGGCATACTTGGTCCTTTCTCCAAGACCCTTGCATTCACCTCCCCCACTACCCCATCCCTAAGTAAGTTAAACAACTGTGGTGTCATCATGCATTGCTGCCACAAACCCATCTTTATCTGGAACCACTCACTCTCCTCTCATCCTGCTCACCCATACACTTGCCTGATAAAAACTCTTCATTGCATCTATCAACCTTCTTTCCATACCATATATTCGTAACACCTTCCACAGAGTATCTCTATCAACCCAGTCATATGCTTGCTTCAGATCCATAGATGCCCTATTCGTGTCTTTGATTCTCAAAGTATTTTTCACATAATCCTTAGAGCAAACACCTAGTCCATGCACACTCTGCCATTCTGAAGCTGCATTGTTCCTCATTTTGATGCTCTGTATCTATCACCACTCTCTCATACAGTTTACTGGGCATGCTTAACAGACTTACATCTCTGTAATTTGAACATTTGCTTTTCCTTCTTTTGCCTTTATACAGTGGCACTATACAGGCACTCCACCAATCCTGTGGCACCTTGCCATGAGCCAGCCTTTCCTACACTGAAAATCCTAACCAACCAGTTAGCATTACAATCACCTCCTTTCTTCAGATATTCAACTGTAGTCCCATCCACTTCAGTTGCTTTGCTCCACTTCATCTTGCACAATCTTTCATCTCATTTCCATTCACCAAACCACTTGCCATGACTCTCTCACTTTGCATACCTCCACATACAAAGCATCCCACATTCAACAATCTTTCGAACTACACACTTGATCTCTTCATCCTATTTTTGCCGGTTACCATGTGTAGAATGCTTGTATTGTACCCTTGTATAAATGCAATGGGAACAACAGTGAATGTTTGCATTATAATTGAAAGTTTACCTGGTAAGGAGTATGAGATTGAAAGGATGGTGGGAAGCATTCTAACATTTGCTTTTTAAGTTTTAGGAATGAACTCTCCTTTATTTTCATTTTACTATAGTTTTTAAGATTGTCAGCATTTCATGTGACCATGATGTAGATATACTAAATGTGATACTGATTTCAGTAAGTTTTTGAATGCTAGCCTCTATTTTTCTTAATAAAATCCAGAATACAACACACTGAGTTCCTCACTGCGAGAGTACCTGCGCAAGTTTGCTGAAAACAAGAAAGTGGTACGTGATGAGGACATACATGAGTTTTTCTCTCAGTTAGCAGCTAACAAGAAACAGAGGCCTGGTTCAAGTATCCAGTTGTTTTGTAAATAATGAGCTTGGATGTATCATAGCTTATGGTAGTGCACTTCTGCATTTGAGATTCCATTCAGCAGTTGTAAATTACATTAACATATGTATTTTTCCAATTCTTTACATTAAATGATATTTGTAGAGGGTACTTAAGTTAGATGGAAAACTTAATTATGGACTCAAAGAAACTAGTAATGCAGTGCATACAGATTGCTCACTTATGAAACTTGTGTTAATTCATTTTTAATTTACTGTATGGTAGAAGAATCATGTAATGGATCTTGGGTGTAGAATGTAGATTTATGATGGAAAATAAATATTTAGAGAATTATGTCAGTTTGATGGTGACTCCTGCATTACGCACCCAGTTTTGTAGTTAAGGTTAAAGTGAGTGTGTGCATTTTTGTATGTATATGCACGTTTGCTGCACTTGTTTGAGTATGTAAGAAATCAGTAAACTTAGTCAACGTATATTTTCTCTTTATACATAATTGTTGTAGCAATTCTTTTTTGTTAACCCTGACTGAGCTAAGGATACAAGAGGTTTTCATTGAAAGTTATGTTGGACATTTTGATGGCTATGAACAAGTTTTTAGCAAAGAATTTTATAGACAGCATTTTTATCTTGATTGACAGTCCAAACATAAAGCCAGCCCATCTTATGCTAATCATGCCCAGCAACCAATTTAGATATTTACTTTTCAGATTCATAGACAGGCTGTGTAAAGCTCACTTCTGCCAATTGTATGAGAATTGTGTTTGTCTAATACTGCAAGACCAGAAATTCTTTTTTACTTAAACCTAAAAGACATGAAATTGATTGTGCCAGCACTCTCAGCTGTTAAGAATAGTAATTGATACTTCCTTAAGCATATGTGCATGATTTATCCTGCATATCATACTGTAAGTTAATAGATTGTTCATCTATATTTATTAGTGAGTCTTATTGAAAAAATGTGTTTATAACCATCTGAGATGTGTTATGTTACCTGACTCCTGTATGAGGTTACACCATGAGTGAAAAGTCAACATTGGCGAAGTGGTGTCATGGTGAGCGGATGAAAAGGTGTCCAATCTCATTGTGGAACATCTCACTTCAAAGGAGTCTGTCATTTCCATGCTGCTAATTGTAGGATCCCATTGAAAGGGGTGCAGGGGTTGAATTTTTTCCCCATACTTGTCTTGTTTCACACAAAAGTGAGGTAGTGCCAGAAACAGATGAAGAACATCCTGATTTGTACTCATCTGCTCTCTGATTGTTGTGTGTAACGCACCAAAACCAGACACCCTATCCACAGCCAAGCCCCACAGACTTTTACATTTCCCCTGACTGCTTGATATTCCTTCAGATTTTATGATATAAAAAAATCAGAGATGTCTTTCTTTCTTCTTGGATCTCAAGACTATCGTCTTAGTTTGAGGTCTTGTCATTGAACTGGTTTGTGCGGTGGTATCACTGTGACCTAGAATATGATATTGAAAGATTAGAGAGTATCACTTAGTGTCTGCATGTTTGTCACAGTAGTAGGAGTAATAGGGTTCTGATTTACTCTGCGCTTCATAGGTGTGACTGATCTTTAAACATTAACTGCATTACTTAAACAATATTTGTGTGATATGTTCATATCCAGCTTTCATATTACTTTACATTTAACCAAAATATAGATATCCATAGATAGTAGGATACTCATCTGAGACTGATTTTGTTTTGGTCAGTCCTCGAAATTTATCTTGTTCAGGTATAGTGTTAAGATAGCTTGTTTTGTAGAGATGGTATTATTGACTAGATTCACCATGATTATATTGTTTTTTATATATACATTATATATAAGCTGAACTTTATCTTTTGGAACTCATGGACTACAATGAGGCACTTTTATGATACACATCTTTAAAGTGTCAGGAAAATAATGGTGGAATTTATCCCAATAAATAGGCAGGTTGGACGTTAGCCATGCTGTCTCCAGTGAGTTAAAGGTTTTACTGTCAAACTGATTGGTAAGAGTAAAATTATGATGCAGTCATGTTTCCATTCTGATGAGAATGGTCTTAAGCATTAAAATCAAATCACATGGCAGTCCTGGGTAATGATATTTCTGCCTAATGATATTACTTGTTCAAAAGGCCCTTGCTATCAAGTAGCTCAAACACCTGCTAATTATTATCTCTCCCTATATATATATTTAAACGTTTTTTAAACATTGGATTTCCCTTTGATGCAAGTCATTTATGGCATATTCTACTTATACCATGTAAATTATGCATAATATATTGTTAATCAGAAGATTCCATTGGACATTGGTATACCTATTTTATTCATTGTGAGTCTAGCCGTTATCATCATTAGTCTATCCCACCCCAATCTTTTGGTGCTCCTAAGATCATGTTTAATATTTGTATGACTGAAGAGGAAGCTTTAGATGTAATCCCAAATACAAGAACTTTATGATTCTTCTTTATTTATAAATGTATGTCAGTTGTATTGAAAAATATCGAATACTTTTCTGGATTAGTCACAGTTTGTAACAGTAGACAGTATTTTTAAGAAACAGGTGAAGTAGTAGTGTTACAATAATTATATAGTTTCTCAAATTAGATATTTCTAATGTCAAACTGGTACTTCATATCGTCACTGTAGAATTGTGAAAACATTTATTACTGCTATCTTTCTCTCATCCCAGATTTGCAAACAGTACATCCACATTACTCCAGGAAGAACAATCCAACTCACCTAAGTTACCATTTAGCAACAAATCTTTGTTTGCAAACATGAGCTGAATGGAGCAGCAGGGACAACTCCATGGTGTTTGCCATTCCATGATTAGTAATGGGGTATCATATGCTACAACCCTTTATTTATAAAGCTTTTTATGGGTTCTGGCATAATTCTCTGGTATTTGATTTTTTCCCCATAACCTTATTTAGTTTTCTTTACACTTTGGATTGTTCTTATAAATGGTAATGGAATGACCTCTCATTCCTTTCCCATTAGTATTAGTGCTCTGCAAGGTTGTATTGTATTACATTCATCATTCTTTCTCTTAGTGATCTTTCATCCAGTTATCCTGTTCACTTCTGTACTAGTAACTCATTTTGACATTCTTCCTTTAGATACCTATATACCTTTCCTCCTAGTTCTTTGACACATCTACCTTTGATTTATTTCCTCATTTTTAGAGCTGGAAAATATTTTTCGTTAGGGTAGATTTCTTCCTCTTTTTATTTCCTGATTTTTCTTAAAGACCCTGTTTCTCAGCAACTTTGCTGGTATACTTTGCATTAGTATACCATTTTCTTGGAAACTGTATCACTTACATAGCTTAGTCTGCCCCAAAGAAAACTGGAGTTTCATCAGCAGCTACTCAAGCTGTTCAGAAGTTTAGTTCATCCTGTTATGAAGTGTGTTCAGACATTTGGAGGAAGGACTCATCTTCCAGCCAACTTTTAGGGTGGAGTCAAGAGCAGCTCGCCTTACACTTCTCGCCTTGAATCCTTCATCTTTTCAGTGTTGCTTCTAAGTGTCATTTTACAGATATACCTATGGCTTCTCTTAAGAGCTGAGCACCTCCTTAGGCTAGATCATATAGCACCCAATAGTCAAATATGTTCTACAGATGATATTGAGATTGGCAGCTCAAGGTTTGGCTAGTTTAATCTTTACTTCTTTCCTTCCATGGCTAGGCTCTGAATTTTTTTTTTGCCTTCACTTGTTTTCTCAGCTACAGTTTGTCTTGAAGAATAAGGGACTGCACCTATCCTGTATTATTACTTTCCAGTAACAGATTAAGGAGCCAAGCAAGGATTTTCCCTTTAGGGTTTGGTCATCCATTCCTGCCATTACCTTGCTAAGACAGAAAACTGCACATGGTAATTAAGAAGGAAAAGATGTTCATGCAGTCATCTGTAGGTTAAAGAACTCAGTTACTCAGCTTATGATGGTAGGTTTGAATCCTGCTCATTCCACCCTCAGAAGGTGTACCAGAGATCACTCAGCCCTACTGCTTATCTAGTCCATTTAACAGATATCAAAAGAGCTTGAGTGAATCGCCATCCATGTTACTCCCATGTTCTATAGACAGGAAAACCAGTGCTTGAAGCATATCATCCTGATGCTAGAAACTGGTCAGGAATTAGGACTTTTTTGCATGTACACATGGACAAGCATTTACTTACTCCTGCCTTAGGACCCCAAATCATGGTGCTCCCTCTGCACCCAAAAAGCCAGCCTTATCTACTGGCCAGACCATAGTTCAGTGTTCTGTTAAGATGAGTTTAGGGCAGTAGAGGTGTTTTGTGTCTTCATTGTGGAAGTTGCATCTGTCAAGAGAGGTTATGTGATAGGTATTTGAGATGTTGGAGATGGATTGTGTCCAGAATGCAAATAAGAAAATGGAACTTAGTTGTCTTGGAACTTTAGTTTCAAATGATTGTATTTTTGGTGGGGCATACTTTAAGATTGGGTTGGAGGAACAGTTGTTTAGTGCTTGTTGAATCGGTTGTATGTCGTATCACTGTTTTGTGTGGTATAGGATGTCGGAAGTGTAAGGCACAGGGGAACTTTTTATTTCTGCTTGAGGGTTAATGGTTCATTATGGAATGATTTCTGTGAGGGTGTTGTGGCATTGAAATGAGTGCTAAGCATTTTAAGGTGCTGTAGGTTTTTACAGGAATTTTTTTTTTTTTAGGTGTTAGATGTTTGTAGTTCCAAAGGCATCGGTGATTGTTCCTAGTATTCCATTTTGTTAAATTTCCTTTTGAAAGGGAGGATGAAAAGTTAGGTGAGGCATAGTTGAGGATGGAGCAGGTAAGCTGGTTGTAGATGATACTGAGGGGACCACCTGTTTTTATTCCCCAAAGCTGGTGCTTCGAAATATTCTCAGGGCATTTAGTTTGTTTGTGTTTATGTATGTGGTTTGGGGAGTAAATGTCTCATCGTATGAGATATGTTGTATGTCATATGGTTAGAATTTTGTTTAGTGGGACTGGCTGATCATTCAGGGTCATCGGAAGTTGTAGGTTGGATATATGTTTATCAGGGTTAAGGTGACATTTTACTCCTGTGAGAATGCAGATGCTCTGTTTTGAGTGAGCCAATATTCTAATTACAAGATGTAGTTTGGCTGCATGTTAAAGATTCACGCCTCTTGCATCAGTCCATCCCCCACACATAATGTGGTTCTTACTCTGTCTAGTGACACCCTTTCTCCCTAAAAACATACAGATATAGAACACGGCTTAAAAATGAGCCACCAATTAATCACACTCCAATTAGAAGTCATTAAAATCCTACAAAGAATTGTGTAGAAACGAGTGCTTACTCACACTTCACTCCCTCAGACACATGCAGTGCAGTTAAAATCTTCAGAACTCTCCTGACAATGTAAAACATTTTGGCCAAGCACTTACTTATCAACTTCAACCACTCCTGACTACAGAACAAAATCTGACATCTGGAAGCTTACCTACACAGTATCAATCCTAAAACCCATCAGACCACCCAGTTTCCCCTCCTTTTACTGCTATATATCACATGTCTTCAGTATCAGAACTTTTAAAAACTAATCTACAACTGAATCATGCAAAATATCTCATTGTTGCAAACACATCATGGCTTCACACCTTATCACTATATATAAACTTCACACAACGTATCCTAGGTATTAGTGGCAACAGACCTCAACAAAGCTTTTAGCTCTGTTTACCAGTACCACCCTCCATGACAAAGACATAAGTTCATTGGCCAGATTTCATTGCTGACCACCAAACCAAAGTCACTTGCAAAGACTTCTCTTATAGAACCCTTAAGCATCTTACAGAACCCTTAAACAACCCCAAACTCTTGACAGCTAATCAACAAAAATTTCTCTCCACTCCATAGCTAACCACCAATTCCCAAATTGAAATAAAAAGCATATCCTTGCTTCATAGTTTAGCAGCTTGTATTCATAGATTCCCCCAACCCCAACTCCAACCCTCAACAAACACAACATTGACAAAACATACACACACTGAAATAACCCAGCAAACCTTAAGTAACCACCCTCCCAAGTTAGTCTTAAACTCTACCCTTCCAGAAATACTCACATCAAGTGTAACAGGACTTTGCTGCATGTTATACCATGAGAGAAAATTCAGCTTTTACAAGGCTGTACTGTTGGGAGTACAGTCTCATCAAAGAACTCACTTCAAAGGATTTCACATTTCCCTGCTTCTGGAGATAGTGCAGCCCTGGAAAAATATTTAAGTCATACTTGTTCACATTTTCCTGCATAGTGAGGTTGCCCCACAAACTGATGAAGCGTGGCCTCATTTGCTCACATCTCTCTGCCTATCATGTATGGTGCACCGAAAATGGATCCCCCGTCTACAGCCAAGCCCTGCAGACTTTTCTGAGGTTTTCTCTTACACTTCGTATCTCTTAGTTCAGCCAATTGACAGCACATCACCCCTTGTATATCATATTTATCCAATGCATGCTTCATATCCTCCTGCATGTTCAGACTCTTATCACTCAAAGCATCTTTCATTCCATCCTTCTGGTTCTTTAGTTCCCCCTTCTTGTTTACACTGTAAGTGAAAAGTCACCTTCAGCAAGGCTTTATTATTGCTTGTTGACAAAAGGGATCACAGTCTAATTCAAGAACTCATTCCAAGGGAGCAAACCATTTCCCGATTCCTGAAAGTACCACAATCCTGAAGCTGCTGTAGCCCCTTTATGTAAGTGGTCTTGGGATTATATGATAATCGTGGTTATTTATAATGATATTACAGTAAAATTTAGATATACATATTATTATTATACTTAATTGCTGTTTCCTGCATCAGCAAGGTAGTGATATATATTATTTTTTCATACATGCTCACCATTTCCCACATCAGCGAGGCAGCATCAAAAGCAGATGACAGAACCTTAGAGGGAATACGTGAGCAGTTTTCATTCTCCCCTTTCTCCCCTATAAATGTTTGTGTATGTATATATACATATATGTGTATATACATATTTCATGCTTGACAAAATTTTTCTCCTTTAATCCTCAAACCCAATTTATGGGGTTCCTGCAGTTTTGAGGTTGTCTACAATCAGAGAAATGATGGCTTTCTTAGGAGTAAGTTCCTGAATGAGACTACTCTTTTGCCAACTAACAGTGATTCAAGAGAGCAAAACAGTGATACAAGAGAATGGGGAAAAAAAGCAAATGCTTTGGAAATAAAATGCCTGAGGATGATTTGTAGTGTGAGGTGGGTGCATCACGTATGATGTGACAGTCAAAAAGAAAAGGTTGTTAGTAACTGGAGTATGATTGATCAGGATGTGCTGAAATGGATATATGAAGGGGAATAGTGAAGAGAGACTGAATAAGAAGATGCATGGCTGAAGAGAAAGAGGAACATAAGGAGGTGAAAGAATGAAGTAAAAGAGGCTTTCAGTAATCTGGACTTCACATTTATAAGGGTGAGGCATGCATACAATAAAATGAAATGTGCCATTACAGAATATTGATCAGTGGGCTGCACCAAAGCATACATAGTTGGAGGGGAAAACCACAGTATTTTGTGGGGCTTGATTGTGGACAGGTGGCCTTGGTTTTGGTGCATTATACGTGAAAGCTAGGGTGCATGTGGGCAAATAAGGCAGTTATTTGTCTGTTCCCAGTGCTTCCCCACTTTTGTGGGAAATGGTAAACTTGTCTGTAGATATACATGAATGTATTAACATGCATGAATTTGTGTTTCTGCTTGTGTATGTGTAATGAGTACCTGAGTACAGTACTTAGAGCTACAGATGAATCTTAATGCTGTAATTAGAATTGCTAAGTTCTGATAGGTGCTTTAGGATATACCAATAAATCCTATAGGAAGTCCATGTCAGGCCTTATCTAAAATCAGTCAGTAGTTATTGTTACCAGTAATATCCATTCTTAATTGCGTTATGTTTTGCACTGAATTACTTCTCTTCATAATCTACTACCAGCTACTACAGTATATACTTTGAAGTTTCTGAATATCAAGACCACGAGTATTGTTTTTTGTAAACATCTTTACCAGTTTCTGAGTTAGATGTACCATGTGCATGACCAGGAAATTTTCCACATGCAGTAGCCTGTATTTGATGTGCCTGATATTCCTCTCAGATTCCGAAAGACATTCTCTGGCAATGGACAAGTGTGTGATCTCTAATCACTGGTAGATTGTTTACCAGATAATTAA
>JAUUDY010384129.1:0-11326 GCA_032361765.1 Panulirus inflatus
ATATATAAAATTCTTACTTATGATAACACATTTATTCTTTTTTTTCCTTAGAAATGTATGAATGCTTTGCAACAAGTTACTGCTCGTGAAGGTCGGCCAATCCTCATCTGCAACAAAAATGATGAGGAACCTCAGAAGTATGCCTCCAGTGTTTTAGAGGTTCCCAAAACAGTGGACTGCCTTCAAGGTCTTCTAACAGTCATTCCCTTGCAGCTACTCTCCTATCACATTGCTGTTTTAAGGGGTTGCAATGTTGACTGCCCGCGAAACTTAGCAAAATCTGTTACAGTCGAGTAGTTAGTCTCAATGTCGATACACTGCATTCATTGGACTTGCTCAACAATTTTTTGGTGTATCAGTAAAATATTAATAATTAATTATGATATAAATCCCATGTACAGAATATTACACTTAACTGAACTGAATTGATATTCTAAATAATGATTTTGAAAAAAGTAGTAGGGAAACTGCACTAAAAATAAAGATGCAAGTTTGTGAACTGCCAAAGAAATTGTTGATAAGTCCATCTGATTTGTAGTTAACATCTGTGATTGCTTTCCTCATATTTTTCTCACCATAATCTAGATTAATCTAGGTGGAACTTATCTCTCTGGTCTTTCTTGTTCAATTTGTATTATTTTAAGTGTTTTCAATGATTTTTTGGAATTCTTCCCATGCTATCACTTTGATTGTCCAAGTATCATATCCTTCAGTATTTTGCATTAAAATTTTACCCATAGTATGATACAGTATCACCATCAACAATACCATTACTCTGTAACTGATGCAGGTATTAGGTGGAATTTCCTGTCAAAAGCTGGGTCAGTATATTCATTGAAAATTAATTAGCAAATTAGTTCTTTTCATCACTGATACAGCATTGGATAAAGGTTAATGGGTCAGTAAGTGGCTTGAATCGAGGGGTATTTTCACAGCTATGGGACTTGCAGCTATCATGCAATGAAAAATGTTGAAGAAAATTATGCTGTTGGGCAAAACTTGTAATTTTGCTATCAATATTGTGCCCGCAGATAAGTTTTGTAAATATGTATTTATAGTTAAAGGTTTATACTCATAAACTGTCAGTGGCTTCCATATTGTAAGAATAGTAAGATTTAAAAGCAGAATTTGCAACTGTGAATGCTTTTGTTAATGTGGCACTTTAATGATAAATGCACACATTGATATATTTGACCACCATTGACACTAAAATTTCTGAATCCTCCACAATTGACACCAAAGTTTCTCTATCCTATAATAAATTTAATCCAAAACTCTTTCCAGGGGCAGTATCTGACCCATGAACACTGTAATTCATCAGAAATGCTGTTTAGTTTTCTTTTTTTGTAGTTGTAGCTAAAGATATCTAAAGCTGCTTCAAATTATTTCAGCTTGGCAGTTTTTTACATCAAATGAAGCTGTTTTTGAATAACAAAATATTTTGATTTCTTTCCATATGTTGTCATTATACTCTTAAAAACTATTATGCGTCATACCTATAAATTCTTCCTCTCTGCACATACATTGTTTTCATGAATTACTATGAAAGTTGTACAAAATAGAGAAAATAAATGCAGACCCAGACTAAAACATTCCTGATGGTGACATCAAGAGTATTAAATGCTACTGCAGTTAGTGCAATGCAGCATTTAGATTGAGCTCCCTTTCTGTCATGGATGTTGTGAGGTTTTTATATGAAAACATTTTTACTCAGCCTGTACTGTAAGAATTCATTAAAGGTGGGTTTGGAAATAAAATATGAATTCCCAAAAAACATGTTGCATTGATGTATCCCAAGACCATAAATAGGAATGCTGTATTCCTACCAAATGACCAATTGCCTCTGCAGAATAATGTATTGCACAAAATAACAAATCATAAAATTTCAGGTGTTTACCTTCGTGTCTTGACTTTATAAATTGTGTTAATGTAACACATGATCCTTAAAGCTTTTGTGGTTATCTTTAAATCCATTCCCATTTACACCAGGTGGGTTAAGTGCATACTGCCTCATAGTTCAATCTGTTGTATCTTGTATCTTATGGAGACAAAAGAGCAAAGCTTTCCACATAATCTTCAGGGCTTTATAGTTATTCATTGTGAAAACTGCTGAATCATGTTAGTTTCTATCCTTCATTCAACCTTTACTCTTGCTCAAAAAATGACTGCATTTGACAAGCAAATTTCTGTGGCATAAGTGAAAATACTCTAAAACTTTAATCTATACATCTTTTACCAAGGCCCTCATACAATCATTTGTATTACCATACATATTCAAAAAACTCTTTACTTGCACATGTTCTGCTCAACTCTACTATTGCAGTAGGCTTTCATCCATTCACGTTTCTAATATCTTTTTCAAACCATTTAATATTTTCATGCATGCATTTGCTTTCTATGTCTTTAATGTGTAGGCCATTTATCTTTAATACCAATATTTTTTATATTTCATGCCATCAAAACATTTTCACGTCCGAGAATGAATCACACTCGCCTTCATTTATGCAAAGCTTTTCTTTGTAAAGTGAAGCATGCCTTCATGAAAGGAGTGGTTATTGACTTTTTCTTCTGTTCCTAAATCAAAAGCATCTACAATTCAATCTTTCCTCCTTTCTTCCATCCTGATTATCTATAGCTAAGTCTAGCTGATAAATCTACTCATTTTGGTAATTTACTCTCCTCTGATTCTAATTCTCCTCGTGCAGGGTCTTCCAAGTAGACAAGGCATGAAGTTCAAATGATATATTCCATTTAATCCTTAGGAAGTGTTCATCTGAGCTTGCCTAAATTGTTTCTGCTTCAAAACCCAAACATTTTCCCTCTTCTTAGCAACATACCTAGGTGCAACTCACCCCTAAGAAAGGAGACCATTCTGAACATCCCAGTTATTGCCCCAATGCTCTTAATTCTATCTCCAAAGTCTTAGAAACTCTTTTTACTTTCCTTTTCTCAAGTGCTTAGCATTCCATTCCTTCTTTCTGTTCTGATCAGCAGTATGCTTTCACAAGTGAGGCAGAAAGTAAAGACAGGTACCTGGGCCAGAGGAGTGCAACTTGACAACTACAGAAGTACTAGCTCAATAAGCAGCTTGTCACTAACCCTCCCAATACTCAAGTGGGTAGTACTGGTAAATATACCTCCTTGTTCGTTGGCTGCCTACCAACTACTACCTACTTCTGTTTCATTTCATGTGCCATAATTCATTCCAAGGATAACTTAAAAACGTAGGGCTTAACCACATCCTCCACTCTATCCTGGAGACCCCACATATATGACATTACGAAATATATGCTTCCCAAATGCTAGTGGTATACAAATGCTGCATTTATTCCAGTGAGCAGCTATTTCATATCTACAGAAGTCTTATTTGCCCCAGTTCTTTCTCCACCTCTATATTAGCCAAAGTGAAATGTGATTTCTCTAGGTATTACCTCTATTCAGCCATTAGTCTTTATCTGCCATGATGTTGCTGCCTCCTTATTGTTCTACAGGTATTATTTTGACTACTGCTTTAGTGAGCTGTCACGATGTGTCCTCTGCCACCAGAGAATTGAGACCAGCATGAAAACTGACAATTATAATATCTCCTTGTTCCCTTGGACAGCAAAGCTGTGGAATTCTGATCATTCATGTGTACCTGTTCCTATAACCTTTCTATCTTTAAAAGAGTCAGGTCCACACACAAGTAAGGAACTCTGATTAATTTTTTCATTCTTTCACTTTCACCATTTTCCTTTCACCCAAGATGGCCATGATTGGGACATATTTTGCCTGTGTCAAGTCAGTAACTATAAAAAAGTACAACATTATTTAGGGATTCTGCTTAAGGTACTTTTTATGTTACAAAAAAATGTCTGGACCATTATGTATATGTGGAGTTGACATCTGGTCTCGTTCTGCTATATTTACGAGGACAAGTCAAAAAGTGTCTGCAATAAGTGTCATTTGTTTCCAGAGCTGGATAAACTACTGGTATTGGTTGCACTGCAAACACTGAGTATAACAGTTGCTGCTGCATGGAATTAAGATCTTTACACTCAGTTGCTCAGTTGTGATTATACTGTAAACTGGGCACACCTTTATCAACTTGCTCCAAAGAAGAGCAACACACTGCTGGGCATTTTTTGTACTCTGACAGCAGTAGAGGATCTGAAACTTAGATTCTTTTACAGAGTAGTGATCATGTTTTGCCACAGTGGAGAGTGTATAAATGGATAATAAAGTTCAAAGCTGGATGATGTGGGTGGCCACCCTGAATGTTCTGTGTCTGACTATTTCTGAAGATTTCAATCTATTCCTACATGCTATAGTTTGACAAGACATGATCCCCATACTGCATAGATAATCTGGAAATTTCAGATCAATCCTCACCCTTAGACTACAAAAAAATGCGACAACATGCCGCTCCTTACTGCAAATTAACAAGCATTTGGCCACAACAGAGCAACTGAGTGTAAGGGTCTCATACCCAGCAGTGACCATTACACTCGGTGTGCCATCAATGCCAGTAGTGTAGCTAATTCTGGAAACTAATGACAGACACAGTGTGTATACTTTCGGACTAGCCCCCATTCTTCTGGAATGTGCAGAAAAACTTGACAGGGCAACTCAAGTGTTTGTGTGTTGGGAGAGAAAGTGAAGACAGTCTAAAGTCAGAGATGAAGAGGTTAAGCAAGAAGAAATTTCCTTACATTGTATCAAGACTCTATGGTGGAATAGGTCAAGTTATTTGGAGACAAGACAAGATCTATGAACCATGTGAATGCAAAGGACGTTAAAAGTCATGCTTGCCAGTGCATTTTTTGTAATATCGTTTTTTTATAATTTAACTAAATGATTATGGACCTTCATATTATGAAACTTCAATACATATTACAAGGTTGTTACCCCAAGAGACGAAAATGTTGCAGTACAAAGCAGAGAGATAAACTCTTTGCTATGTGCAGCAGTAATTGTGATGCAGTCCTGCTAACGAGTTGCAGAGTAGGTTAAGCAGCATGGTCACTAGGTCACTGTTTGTGGCACTGCCTGCATGATGCAAGTCGCTGCACAGAAGCACGTCATCTTGGTATATTGGATGAGATGCCAGGCCGCGGGTAAACAGTTGGTTGCACTCCAAGATGCTGGCCAGGTTAAGGGGCAAGCTTGAGTCCCACCACCACAACCCAGAGGTACTCCTTGTGGGGATCAGCTGATCTTGAAATGTCCAGGTTTGTTCTGTGGTTCCCAATAGAGTTGGGTTTTCCTCTATGATCCCGGCTTGCTCCATTGTTCTTTGTAGTCTTTGGTCATCTCTTGGAGTTTGTTCTGCAGTCTCCTGCAGTACTGGGGTGTCCCATGGAATCCCGGTGTGCTCTGTAACCTCCTCTGGTACTGTGGTATCTACTGGAGTCCTTGTTTGCTTTGAGGCCTCCTGTAGTACAGTGGTGTCCATTGGGGTCCTGAATTGCTCTGTGACCTCCTGCAGTACTGGGGTGTCCATTGGGGTCCTGGTTTGCTCTGTAGCCTCCTGTGGTACTGAGATGTCTACTGGGATCCTGGTGTCCTCTGTGACCTCCTGTGGTACTGGGATGTTCACTGGGTTCTTGATTTGCTCTGTGGCCTCCTGTGGTATTGAGATGTCTACCGAGATCCTGGTTTGCTTTGAGGCCTCTTGTATAAGGGAGTTCACTGGGTTCCTGGTGTGCTCTGTGGCCTCCTGTAGTGCTGGGGTGTCCATTGGAGTCCTAGTTTGCTTTGATGTCTCCTGTGGTACTGGGGTGTCCACTGGGATCCTAGTTTGCTCTGAGGCCTCCTGTGGTACTGGGGTGTCCATTGGGATCCTGCTTTGCTCTGTGGCCTCCTGTGGTACTGGGATGTCCACTGAGATCCTGGTTTGCTCTGTGGCCTCCTGTGGTACTGTGATGTCCACTGGGATTCTGGTGTGCTCTGTGGCCTCCTGTAGTACTGGGGTGTCCACTGGGGTCCTCATTTGCTCTGAGACTCTCTGTAGTACTGGGGTGTCCACTGGGATCCTGCTTTGCTCTGTGGCCTCCTGTGGTACTGGGATGTCAACTGGGATCCTGCTTTGCTTTGTGGCCTCATGCACTACTGGGATGTCCCCAGAGGTTCTGGTTTGCTCTGTGGCCTCCTGTGGTACTGGGATGTCTACTGGGACCCTGGTTTGCTTTGTGGCTTCATGCAATACTACGGTATCCACTGAGGTCCTGGTTCGTTCTGTGGTCTCTGATACTGGGGTGTCCACTGGGGTCCTGGTTCGTTCTGTGGTCTCCTCTGATACTGGGGAGTCCACTGGGGTCCTGGTTCGTTCTGTGGTCTCCTGGTGTTCTGGGTTAACATCTATATCCCCAGGTGGTCTTTGGGGTTCTTGCAGAACTATAGCTTGTTGTCTGGCCTCGTTTTCTCCTGAGTGGTAATGTGTCCTACCTCGCTCTAAGACCCTGTAAGATTGTGGTTCACCTTGGAAAGCCTCCTCCATGGCCAATTTATGTCTGTGTGAAGCACTGTGAGAAGGTTGACTAAGGCGCCTGTGTCTTGAACTGTGTCTAAGAAAGTCCTGAGGGTTCCTAGAGTCCTCTCTTGTAGCTCTCTTAAGTCTGTGGCTCTCTCTGTTCTGCTTCAGCAACTGAAGGAAGGTCATTTCACTCCAGTCATAGAGGGCATCACTTAAACCGCCCCACATACTGGGTAATACACTTGAGTGTGGTCGGATGCGACTCTGCGGCAGCACCAAAACTCTCGTCCAACGGGAAATCTAGAAGTGTTGTCATTATTATAAGTATTTACAATGTAAAGAAATGCGTGTAAACAGAGATGCTGTATGTTGTTGGCTTTAGTATCTTCTTCAAAAACGTAAGCATCTGGAAAGAGCACGTGTGTTTATACGAAAGAAAAGGCTTACTTATCTTATTCAAACTAAGAATGGGGGCAACTTTGCAAAAACAAAAACTTGTACGTAGCTACATCCCACATCAGCAGGTGTGCCAGATTTTATCGAGAAATTCTAAAGAATTTTGAAAACTTGAAAACCACACAAACTAATGCAAAAAATGCATAGAAGTGTATAAGTTCCTAGCATAAAGGAGACAGTGAAAAAAGGTGGGTAGATGATGATGAATAACATTACTTGTCATGAACAAAACGTGCATATCTTGTAAAGAGGAAGGAGTAAAACACAAGTTAGTGAAGGGGGGTTTCAGGGAAACTTTCATGGTCTTATTACTGGGGCTATGAGAGGTTGAAATGACTTTTTCATCCAATTGGTGGTGTGTTGGAGCACAGAAGTATTGGGTTAAATGTATTAAAATGGTATTGTAATGTTAATGTTATGTAACCCATAAACAAGTTCTCGAATGTTTCTTTGAATTTCACCTTACTCAACAGTAAAGAAAATCAACAATGGTGTAATTTCACAAAGGATTATCAAGAACTGGCCCACATAGTACTAAGGATGGCCTCCACAGAGAGAGAACCCAGCTCACTATAAGTACTTCCGTGTACTGATAATAAAGTATAAATGAAGATCCCTAATAAGAGTTTGGGTTTACGTCCTGCTAACCCCTGCCGTCGAAGGGCCATCTCTGCAGCACAGACTTAAAGATTTAGATCTAACACATTTAATCAAGAGTATGGTAGGTATCTCACCTGTTCTAAAAGGGGCACAATGACAGAGTGTTTCTCCATCAGTAAGTCAAGGGTGTCGGCAGTGTACACATTGCGCTGGTTTCTCATTCCTACTATCCAAGAGGTGTAACCTGTGAAGAAGAGAACAGGTTGCTGGTTTATATTCTGGCAATACACATTTAGGTAACTGAGTAGGAGGTGGGCACTGTGTTATGTTGAGTGGTAGGAGGAGTACAATTTATGTAACTGAGTAGGAGGTCGGCATTGTGTTATGCTGATTGGTAGGGGGAGTACATTGTACTATGCTGTAGGGTAAAAGATCTGAGGGGCTATGATGAGGTTACCTGCTGAAGGATAGTACTGTTATCGTACATTCCTAAACTGGGGAAATGGAGACCCAACAGTACAGGAGAGGGCAAGCAACCACAGACTATTAAGGTATTGTACTTACCATATTGGTACTGTGGTTTAGTTAAGGTCATGTGATGTCATCCTCCCTACTCAGCCCAGGTCCTGCTTCATCTACAAGTGGACTACTGCATTCAATCCACAAACACATTCTTTTCAGGCATAACACCCGACAACATGGACCTCACTTAAATTCTTTAATCTTAATTCTAATTTACCCCCCATGTATACAACTACTTGGCATGTAACTGAAATAGTGCCACTGGTCTAGGAGAACTAGTTAGTTCGCAGCGCCCTTTGCACCATCATCAAGTGACTGGTATACATTCCAATTCCGGCGACAGACAATGCTACATACTATACCTAGGTCTTTCTCTCTCCATTCCTGAATCATTTGAAGTCTCAGATTCAACCTCCGCTCTGTTGATCACCATCTGTTAACTCTGATCTGCTTTTCTCTAAAACTCAAATGGCCATGGATGTCTCTCCCCTGCAATGTTATAGATGTATATATATGTCATACACTATTCCCACTGTGAGGGCAGTGTACGGGTTTAATGTAATGAAACACCCATTCTAGCACGGCAGATTCTGCGTTTCCTAGCTTTGAAGCCTCTGGATAAAATTTCTTTAAGAGTGTTGATAAGACAGACTTCATAAATAATATGACGGTCTACTGATAGTTGCTGATGTTTACAGTGGATGGGGCTATTGGTGTTAGAGTTACGTAGCATGAGACCATCTTTAAAGTCAACTAACTCCCAAGAAGTGTTACTGTGACTAAGTACACTGATGGATCATCCATGTTGTTATGGTTGGAACCTTCCGTCACTGGAGGTCGAGCAATTGTGGAAGGTGTGTGCAGGAGACTTACCCACGACCAGCAGATCCGGCGAGGGCTTCCCCGACGCCCACTGCCACAGCTCAACTATCCCATCGTTGAACTCTGAGGAATGCGTTTGGCTCATTTTCTTAAAGCTGTAGAAGCAAATTTGGGTTAAGTGATTCCTTATAAAGCCTCATTACCCTTAACTTAGTAGCTACTTCCATGGGATGGGTCAGGTAAACACTTACATCCCCAACCCAGGCCTGGTGGGCTACGGTGAACTCGTTGCCACACTAACATAACAACCTCCCGAGTTTTAATGTTCCACAACAATCACTCCTCATTTGAGACCAATGTCTCACCTCCACACACACGCAAACCCACACACCATCCTCATCTGAAATGTTTCTATCCCTTAAAAAATTACCCAGAGCACCTGTGTACATCTCTTCCATTAACTTCACCAATAACACAATTTATATCAATGACGAACCCATCATCTACAGGAACACGCCATCTCAATCATTCCTTCTACGTATTCCTTCTAAGGATGTCTTCTCGTCCTACGCTCTTCACATCTCATATTCTAATATCTTTATTTCTTACTATATTTTCTAGATAATCAAACTTGCTATTGCATTTCACTTATGTTGTTCACGGTAAAGTTAGGTTCTATATCCACAGGTAGTTTGGTTTGGTTTAGTATAATGATCCGGCAACATTTCATTAAGTACGTATTAATCGATAAAGTATCTACAGTACATACTATAATACAAAACATACAAAGATAACTGTGGTCCACAGAAGAGCAAAACTGATTAAATAAAACAAACATAAACATGATTCAACAAAACAAACACGAAAAAACGAGCAGAACACCAAGCTACGAATAAATCTCATCTGTTGACATTCGCAGGCCACACACACACACACACACACACACACAGGTTTTACAACAACCTCCCTACCGTGCAAGTTTCTCACACACACTATAATTCATCTCGTTCACCAGAGGTTTCAGTGAACTTCTCGTGCTTCTTCGAGTGAGCCTTACCTAAACTCATCATATACTCCCAATTCTTCCCAATTAGCACTGCTATTACATGACAACATATGATTAAAAAACACTCTCCCTCCCACACACATTATCAGAGCGACCCGCATTTTCCGCCGTTTTCTCCTATAATTCTAAATATAACTGTGGTAAATTCCAATCTGTTCTGCCACGATTTAACACCGCAACCGTCATCAAACCACCACGATCTCATCCTAGTTATTCCCAAGCTACTGGCGTTCCACACACCCATCCACGCAGACAATATAAACATGACATAATCTATTTAACGCTCATATAAATCACTTCCATCATAAAAGCTCTTGACTACATAAAAGAAATACCCCATGTACACCATATAGAATCAGGACATCCCAGTCATATAGTTTTATCATATGTCTTTTCCAGAGCAATAAATATACAACTTCCCCAACGAACTTTAAAGATATGAAAGCCTAATCTACAAACCCCCTACCCTTTGACAATGTCTTGTGATCCCCTTACAAAGGATTCACTAATATTCTAATACGTTACAATCTGATGCCCTGCTTTTTCAACTACGTTCAAGAAGTCTTATTCCTCTAATTCTTTCCTTCCTTCCTCTGTACTGGAACAACAACTGCTACCGATTGTATACGATGTTAGAAGTTACGTCACTTAATATTTTTTGCTCTAGGAGGAAAGACACTCCATAGACATTCTTAATCATTTGATAATATTCTCTCTAAACCTGTGTTCTTACATATGAAACACGTATTCCATTAAGTTACAGATGAATAAAAATCCTGACCTGAAGGAGATGCGCAGGCCCCGTGCGACGCTGGTCGAGGCCTCCATGTCACATCACCTGACTTTGCGATTCTCCAACCTTTGCCTCAGCGTCGGCCATGGCACCGTCACGTTCTGTAGGCGGCACAGTACATGATTACTTAATCAAGCTGTGGATCATGCAGAAAGTATAACATGATAACTGATTCCTGATTCAGTCAAATTCACGCTTAAGGTCACTACTCTAAACTGGTTAAAAAGGCCTTATCATGAACAAAGATATTTAGTAAATCATACTAAAAGCAAGACTATCCAATGCCTCGTTCATTCGGTATTAACACTATGGCTGGCTACCACATATTCTCAATACGATGAATATATCTAGACGTAGGTTTGAAAACGCCTAGAAACCACCGAGTACAAACGAAAAATACCTAGATTAAAACTATAACACTAAAATGCATCGTCACTTTCCCTGCTTCATAGTGAAATTAAAGGTACCGAAAAGTCAATACTTAAGAACTCAGCTGCTAGTCAAAACTCAAGCGAGTGTATGGTCTTAGAACTGTCTTAACAACAGAAGCAAAATGTGATTTCTTAATTTTGGTTCAATCTATATTGCCCTTGCCTGTCGCTTAAGACATCAT
>JAUUDY010384239.1:0-11326 GCA_032361765.1 Panulirus inflatus
GATATATGTATTTCACACATATCAAATTGTCTAAGCAAATTTTTTTGTTTTTCGCTGACAAAAACTCCTTTCATTTCAAACTAGAATAACAATTTTAAAACATTCTACAGTAATATTCGACCAAAGTACATATATCACCTTGAGATATGATCATACACCAGTCCTTTTAAATATTCAAATTTTTTGTCCTTTGAAACTGGGACTGCAAATACCACTGACAATGTTTCATGATTCAAAGTAGAGACACTTATGCAAATCCTCAGAAAAAGATAACTTTGAAAGGCTATCCATACTAATCATATTAATCTCCCAAGGAAAGATTATCCATACTAATCATATCAATCTCCCAGGATTCCTTACATAACTCTTGGCCTTAAGCTTGAGCTAATCCTATACAGTTCCTGAAGATAATTCTCACTAGAAACCCCTCAAAGTTCCTGCCAGGCGATCCCTCTGAAATCCCACATCTCGTCAGCCGAACCTCCCGTGGTTCTGTGTTGATGTACAATGCCTTTTTGCCATTCATGATCCGATTCTTTCACTCTGATTGGTGGTGCACAGAGATGAGCTTTTCCCCAACAGACGTCTGTCACTTCTTCTCCCTAACTCACAGCCTCATCCTTGCCACAGTCATCCCTCCCTATCTCCAACCATTATACCTAGAACAGGCCTCTCTCTCTCGCTCTCTCTCCTCTTCCTCGAATCCCCAGGGCGTTTCGTCTCATTCCCCAGCGGGAGTCAGTGCCCTCAGTTCCTCCCAGCGCCACTCCTTCCTCCCTTCTCCTCCCCAATATCCCCAACAACCTCGACTCTACTTACCCTCCCTTCTCCTCCCCAATATCTCCAACAACCTCGACTCTACTTACCCTCCCTTCTCCTCCCCAATATCTCCAACAACCTCGACTCTGCTTACCCTCCCTCCTGCCCCCAACAATGCTTCTCACCAGAGCGAAACAGCACTGGATAGAAAATAATCAGTAATGAATGTAGAGTAAGGGAGTAGTGATTACTAGTGTTCCTGGAATATCTGATGAGTAATGAATTGATAGCGGGAGAGTAATGAATACTTGAGTATGTGGGAAGAATGAAGAGAACTTAAGTCAAAAGAAAAAGGAAAATGTGATGATGAGTCCATAAGCAGATAATTAATGGGCTGCTTTAGCCTGCCAGTCAACCAAACAGTAGGGCTTCTGTCTTTACTGTCCCCTTCATGCCTTCTCTGTGTCTTCCCTACCTATTCATACCTCCCTACCATTTCCTCATTGTTGTATTATTTCTCTTTATTCTCTCTCTTCTCCATCACTTCCCTCTCACTGATTTCTTCCCATCTATAATAAACACTATAATTTTTTTGGATTACAGGATTCAACCTCGTTTCTTATCATACAATCACCCTAATTCACGTTTCATAGATTACAGTACCATCGATTGGAATTCTGTCAGAGTTAGAATTATGTTGTAGCAAGAGTTCAGAAGGTCACAACATTCTGTCGAGCTTGTGCACATGAAACTTTAAGAGTGTATTGCAATATGAGTCACCAAGATAAAGTGGACCCGTAGCTACATAGAAAAGGGAGGCAGTTCTATGGGTAGTGAGAATGTAGAACGAATTATAAGAAGGATTATTTTGCATACTACTTTTCACATCTTATAATTTCCTTAGAAACTATTGGACAAGGAAAGGATTAAGATATATGTGCAGAAGGCTATCATACACCCAACATGGGGCAGAATGTATTTATCTCTTACGAATATATGAAATAACACCGGAAAAAGACTTACACAAAAATGATCTCAAAGAGAGATCGTGTTGCGGAGGGAGAGATAGCCACACGATTACACACACAAGCCTCCTTCCTGTAAGAACTGAGGCAGCTGGACGTGTGTGTGTGTGGACTCCATCACACACAGACACAGGTGTAGCGAACGAGTGTACAGACACACACACACACATACATACCCGGACCCAATACACACCCTCGGTCTGTTCATTCATCCACGGCGGATGGTCTGTTCGTGATGGAGGATCTTCGTCTGCATATTTGATGATGATGCCGTATTGACTGCATTGTGCCGGGAGTCGCCTTCCTCCGTGTAGCACGCACTTGTCAGAAGGACAATGTACCGCCGTGTTTATCCACCGACACCAAGAGGAATGCACCCTGTAGACCAGTCTTTGGCCGCGAGGGAAATCTAAGCAAAAGACGCGATGAAATTTTAAGTAAAAGTTACTCGGACCGAGGCAGAGGGTATGGAACCACATTCTGTATCAACAAAGGTTGGGAATTTGCTGTTGATAGAGCTTATAGGGTTTTGGAATGACCATAGATTTTGCAGTGCTCTACAGAACTCACTTCTTTAAAAAAAAGAAAAAGAAATTTGGCGTATATTTTTGACGTATCTTTGATATCTTTTACGAAATTAAAGTGAGCAGAAAAACCCTTCACAAAAGTGAATAAACATGACTCATGTTGAATCCTACCTCACTCACGGACGGAGTGGAATATGGTCCTTCCTCCTTCAATGTAAATTAGTCGTAGGATGAATTTGTTTAATGTTTTCCTCGAGGTCAATAAGATATCATTTAATCAGTGGGTCAATTTGCTTTCCAGTTGGACTGCTGGTCCTCTTCAACTACAATCTCAAGCCGCCATGTGGCTGGCTGTGTTCCTCAGCCAAACATATTTCCTTATAATTGAATTAAGCAAACTTAACTTAGTGCCCTTTACTTTAGTAACATTTTGAGACAATGGTTATCAGTTATGTATTTAGGTAATTAGCAACAGTCTTTAAGATATCTTCGTCTGTTTTCTCGACTTATCTATCCTTAAATGACTCAAGTTTCAGTCAATGATAAAATGTTCGTGTCTTTTTCTTCAGTTTCTAAGACATAATTATACCAGAATTAGCGTTTGGTCGCATACAAGAAAGGCCAGGTAAATAGGCCGTATCTACGTGTTGTGGGAGGAGGTGATCAGGAAGGGAAAAAATAGTGAGGCTATGCCACTAACTCCAAAAATACCAGGACTGTAGGTTTAGGTTCCGTTTCAACGGTGGAAAAAAAAAGAAAAAGATCACAGACCAACACGTGATTATTTTTTATTTATTTATTTATCTATTTCATTTTTTTTGCAGAGGTATCCAGACAAGTTGAAAGTCTTCATATTCAGCTTCGTAAATCTGAAAAAAAGGGCGATGCATATAGTTGGAGTAGAAAGAAAGATAGGAAAAAAAAGAGAGAGGGAAAAAGAACAAAAGATACGATAAAAATAACAGTCCTTAAATAACCACGAGGGGAAAAAAGCCAATCCGTATTTCTTTTATTCTATTTTTTGAGATGGTTCAGGGAAATGGAAAGGCAGAGGCGTTGTTGGGAAATCTAAATAAATGTATATATATATATATATATATATTGGGACCATGAGCGGGATATCCCTAATATTCGACGGTAGGAGCTAGCAATCCCCAACAGTTGATTATATATTAAGACCAAGAGCCAGAAATCCTAGGCTGTAGAAAATATACTGGCTACAATTCCCCAAGAGTCGAATCCACATTGAGACGAAAAGCTAGCAAAGTCCTAGAGTCGAATATCTATTGGGACAGAAAGCCAAGAATTCCCAGCAATCAAATATATATAAAGAAAACTAGGATCTTCCGAGGAGCCGATTATGTAGGGGAGGAAAGCCAGTGTATCATCAACACACAATGGTGGGGTTAAAATCTCCATCAACCGCCTGTGTTGGAGGTGAGAGAGAGATGACTCAACACTGACACGCAGAGACGCTGCAGTCCAATAGAATTAAAGGTTGTTGAATATATTGAAACTCTTATCCGAAAAGACTTCAAACCCCTGAGATGGGCGCTTAGACAATCAAATAATAAGACCAGGCGGTGAAGCCGCTGTGTAAAGTTTACTCTGAAAATTTGTTCGTGGTTCTGAATACATTACGACTGTGAATTCTGACGAACTTGCCGGGATCGACTGAATTTTTCTCTCTGACCTCTCACCGTCATAGTATACTATAAAGAGCGGGTGAAAGAGGGTTGGCTACCTAAGAGAGACGAACACCTTCGAAGTATATGGAGAGTGCGGGGTTCGATGCCTAAGTTTAACGTGTGGTTGGCGTAGACGATGAATAAACTTTGTGTCCCTTGTACTTCAAACACGGCTCTAAGGCCAATCCGATACCCCGAGGCTTCATTCGCTCCTTGTATCCACAGCATTCAGTCATTTACAGACGTTTAGAATGGCTTCGACGTGTGTTTCTCGTGGTTAATCGTCCCTGACTTTATTGTTTTCTAGGATGAGGACTATGTTAAGGTAGTGTTAACCTCTTAAGCCCAAAAGAACGACCTTTAGGTCTTAGCCTTTGACCTGACCCTGAAGGATCGGATAAAGTTCATTTCATCATACTTGAGGTTCGTTCCAAAGTGCTCAAGGGTCGTGCCATCGTACCCCAAGAGGTTCAGCAGGTCGTCACAAGGGAGCCGGGTGGTCGTTCTTGTCTTGCAAAGAGTCTCTCCCCATTTGGTCCTACATGTAATTATTTGTCCTTGTTAGTATTTTGCACAATTGCTGTGTGATTGATAGTTCTTGAGTTAATGGTCCTGTCTCCGTTGTTGGAATTCATCACATGCACGTGTGAAGCTCATCTCATCTTCTGTTGTTTATGGGGCTGGATACTGTTTTAGCCAAGACCCTAACTAGTCGTGTAACAACTCCCTCCTTACCGCCTAACGACCCGAGTCATCAACCAACTAGGTTATTGACTGACTAAATAACTCTATCAAAGGCAATCTACACAGTTAAGCCACGTACATGTATGTTGGCTGACTGTATTGGTAGGTAAAGTGTCAAGATGACTGTGTTTGTGAATAACAGGTTTAATACGGGGGGTGGACAATGCAAAGCAGTCGTGCATCAAATACAAATATGGCTGGAAGTCTGTTAAGGAGGAGGAATGTTTCAGTTCAGGAACGGAATGTCTCATTTTCAATGTTCCCAGTGTTACTAAATTAAACCAGTTGTTTCCAGCCTTGCATCTGACTTAGAGGCCACTTTATCTGTCTTTTCACCACCTTTTGTAATCCCTTGCGTCTAATATATCAGTCTACCTTCTAGGAAATGCTTTGAACTCGAAGAAATCCTATTCTTATGGCGTCATTGAGCACAGGTAACCACACGTGATGCGTACTGCACAAAATTCCCCTAACCTGAAAATGCATTTATGTTCATTTCTACCCATAACGGAAGCTTTTCTTAAAACGGGTCTGGCCTGCCACAGGGTGGATACCTATCCCCGCTCTAGATTCAACGCACACATCATAAAAGACAAAGTGGAAGCATTTATGTGTCAGTACCCTCCTCTGTCCCCTTCCTTTGTTGTAACAACATTCACATGAGGAGAAGAGACGTGAGGGGTTTCAGAGTACCGAACTCTAGCCTCTGCTGAGCTTAGGATTTCAGTACAGTACACGGTGTTGATTGGGCATCTCAGAAAATTATACATGTTGTGTTTGTACACTGAGATGGACGATATTCTAGTTCTTCTTTCTGTCTTTGCTTCTTTCTTACTTTTTCTTTACCTTTTCTTTCATTCTTTCTTTCCTTTTTCTTTCTTTCTATCATCTTGTTCCTTCTTTCTGTCTTACTTTTTGTTCCTTCTTTCTTGTTTTTCTTCTTTCTATCCTATTTCTTTCTTCTTCATCATCATCTTCCTCCTCTTCTTTGCTTCATGTTCTTCATCATCATCATTATCACCATCTCCTTTCTCTTATTCTCCTTTCCTTCATTCTTTCATCATCATCATTTTTTCATTATTTCCCTCATCATCATCATCATCATCATCATTTTCTTCATCACATATGTATCGGCTGTCCGGATAGTCGTAGATCTTCACCAAGGTGTAAGTAGGAAGATAATGAACCACATTTTCTAGCTTGACACTTGACAGTATCTGGCTTATCTTCTTGGCTTTTTTCACTATATTAAACATTATTTGCTATATTGGCCCTCAGGTCGTCAGTCAGGCTGGTCATCAGTCAGGCTGGTCATAAGACCATCAGCTAAGCTAGTCAACAGGTCGTCGGTCAGGCTCATCATTAAGTCGTCAGTCAGGCTGGTCATCAGGTCATCAGTTATGCTCGTCATCTGGTCGTCAGTCAGGCTGGTCATCAGGTAATCAGTAAGGCTGGTCATCAGGTCGTCAGTCAGGCTGGTCATCAGGTCGAGTCTGGCTGGCTGTCAGGTCGCGTGTCATACAGACCATTCGTCAGTTCATCAGGTATCAAGTCGTCCGTATCAGGTCCGTCACAAGTCGTCCGTATCAGGTCCGTCACAAGTCGTCCGTCAGGTCCGTCACAAGTCGTCATCAGACCAGTCGTCAACAAAGTCAGTCTTCTCTAACCGTTCGTCGACAATGTCCCCGTCATGCAGGTGTCCTTTATGTAGGCGTACGTCATGAAGGCGTCCATCATTGAAGCGTACGTCATTAAGGCGTCCGTCAAGAAGGCGTCCGTCATGAAGGTGTCCGTCATTAAAGCGTACGTCATTGAGGCGTCCGTCATGAAAGGGTCCGTCATCAAGGCGTCCGTCATCAAGGCGTCCGTCACGAAGGCGTCCGTCACGAAGGCGTCCGTCACGAAGGCGTCCGTCATGAAGGCGTGCGCCATCAGGTCATCAGAGGGCTGGAATGATAAAGGCGGACCACCGGAGAGCGGGCAACCCCAGGCGCGGGTGACGTGTTCAACAGGTCTTATCTCCGCTTTATCGGGGACGTATCTGGTCGCGCACTAGTAAACAAAACTAGGTACTCAAGCCACAGACACTGCTGCTGTCTCCAGCACCCGGGTCCTGATATACCACTTAGGGCAGCTGTTCGGGAGCGGACACCCCAATCAAAGAACACGGACGCTATAGCATTATTGGCGGCTCTTGGGGGTGGAGTTGCATCTGGGGAAAAAAAATATACATATTGACGAATGTATTACAGGTTAATACTGGTATTAGAAGAGGCGAAGATAAACGAGAACGAGTCTAATGTAATTGTCGGTTGAGATCGATGAGTTGCCGCTGAATATTGCTACTGTCGCGATCACTGGCGGGGATTTGAAAGATTAGGCGATAGATCTAATTATCAACCGCACTATGTACATTATCATGGAGCTCTGCGCTCTGGGGGAGGGAGATCGTAGCGAAGATTCGCCTGTTTTTAGTGCGCCATAAATTAGTGTATCAGGGGCGGTTTGTTAGGCGGGAATCACAGCAGGTGCTGTGGCCCGTGATAATCCAGGCTGTTACTGCCCGAGTCTCGTTACCTCGAGCTGTGCGGCTGTGGATGCTTGCGTCATGGGGTCAGTATGTAAGGTGTTGACGGTGGTGGCGCGGGACCCCCCGGGAAATCAGTAGCTCAGATAATGGCTCGTCTTTGCAACGCTTGTGTCGTTATCAGGTGGGTGATGAGACACGAGTGACCAGGAGAGTACCCCTGGTCTCTCTCTCTGTTGTCCCTGCCTCTGTTATCTATTTTCTGGCCGCCATTCCCTCCTCTTCTCTGTCTCTGTAACAGCTGAGGGGAAGGAGACGGTTTTCCGTGGGTGTCATTGGTGAGGAATGGGAGGCTAGACCTGCGACGGTGTCTACTGTGGTTTGTGTATTGGTGAGGGAGTACAAGATGGTGGGTACTGTGGTTTATATGGTGATGAGGGAGTGCCAGATGGTGGGTACTGTGGTTTGTGTGGAGACGAGGGAGTGCCAGATGGTGGGTACTGTGGTATGTGTGGTGGTGATGGAGTGCCAGATGGTGGGTATTGTGGTTTGTGTGGTGATGGTGGAGTGCCAGATGGTGGTTCCCGTGGTTTGTGTGGTGGAGGGAATACAAGATGGTGAATACTATGATATATGTGGCTGTGAGTGAGTACCAGATGAGTATAACTCATAAAACGTATAAACGTAGACTACATAATTCCTTGCCTTTGGCCACCATAGTGAATTACCCCCATGAACAGACGACTGAAGCAGAAAAAATAATCCTCGCTTGGCTCCTTCCTCTATTCCTTCTCATAGAAAACGTTGATACGTGAGGGGAGGACTTCCAGCCTCCACCTCCCGCCCCTCTTCGTCGCCTTCGGTGACACGCAGGAAATACATGGGAAGTGCTCTTTCCCTCATGGTTACAAAGTAGAGACACCAATCATATTACCCAATCGTTATAAAACTGATTATACCCATGTCGTATATTAATGATTACGTCATCATCGTAACCAGGACTGAATGGCCCGATCTCCTTAGCGAAGTGAGGCGGACAATACCCTAAATATACGACCCAGTTAAAAGACGATGGCTTCCCCATCAGCTTGATGCCGGAGCGATCCACCTAAAGGCTGGCATAGGAGCAAGGTCCTTACGTCTCCCACCACACCACAGACCCAGGATCCAGCAAGAGGGAGACTCCCCCTCTTAATTTGAGTAGACCCGACGACATGACTAATGGGAAGACCATGAGCGCAAAGCACAGCGATGAAGCGACCGCTCATTACTGGCAGTGGAGACGACAGAAGCGGACCCAGACCCGACAATGAGGAAAATAACAGCTGTAATAATAGAGGCTTTCAGGAGAAAGGTTCTGCCTCCCTATTATCCTCTCCTGTCATTTTCTCTACGTGTTTTGCAGGTTATGTGCCTGACAGTCACACTATGTATCTGGCAGTTTACCTCGTGTGTATGTGTGTGTGTGTATGAAAATCGTACTCTTTCAAGTTCTGTACCTCAATGTTTCCTCCTAACTTACACTGGTTATTAGATCCTTTAAAAACACCAGAAGGCATCCCGTCTCCTAAGATGTCATTCGAACCATCTTGGGATGTAGTCGTTCGTCGGAGAGAATCCAGCTCAGGGAGGATTCTATCCGGGAACCGTAACACTTAATCCGACAAGGCGATTGTTCAGCGACATTGAGGCGAATTTTGAGAATTATCTTTAGCAAAGTTAGAGTAAGTGGACATCAGCAAGGTTCGATCGATTACTTTGGGGACTGAATCAGTGGATTCAGTGGACTTGATGAGACAGGGAGAATCATTGTTTACTTAATCATGAGGCGAGTTGGGTACACCCAAAGTCTGATGAGTCAAGAGATAAGTTAGGTTGTGCTAGTGTGTGTTGAGTAAGTGGATGAATTAGGAGCCCAATAATATCATGAGTCCATGATGTTCACCTTGTTCATTCTGGGGAAGAATCACAGAGGATTAAGGTTCTTGATTTAAGTTGTCCGATTGTTTGCTGAGTCAGAGTTGAGTCAAGGAGTGCCATAGTTTGTTGAGTCGGAGGATGAGGTGGGTGAGTACGACGAGTATGGTTCTTACGCACGACGACACGTCACCAGTGGGTATTGGTCACCTCGCCTTTGACCTGACCATTAAGGTGTCCGGTAACACACTGCACGACCCATGGGTATGATGGCTTGACCTTAGATCTGACCATTAAGATGTCAAGTAACACACCGTACGACCCATGAGTGAGGTCGCCTGGCCTTTGACCTGAGCATTAAGGTGCCAGTTAACACACTGTGCAACCCATGGGCATCAAGGCTTGGCCTTTTACCTGGCCCTTAAGGGTCAGGTAAGACTTACGACCCTTAGTTACGACAATTTGGCCTTTGACATTACTATCAAAGATCAAGGAAAACATGACATATCCCTGGCTCTGGGGTATGCCATGACTGCCGATCTGCCAAACGTAACAGCAACTCTACCCTTCCACTTGTCATAATGCCTCCCGACCGAACGCAAAGCGGATGGATACCCTCTGCCTCCACCGCCACCACCTCCACCACCTCTACCATCACCACCAGCTCCACTACCACCACCATCTCCATGACCACCGCCACTGGTATGATCCGCACTCAGGGCAGAGAGCAACCCAGGTGACTACGGCAGCTCAGGACAAAGAGCAAAAGGAAAGGGAAATGACCCCTAGAAGAAGCAATGAAGGAAGGAGAGGAAATAGAAGAATGGAATAGATAATTGGAAGATGGAATCAATGGTGTGAAGACGTGGCAACAACAACAGCAGCCTCTTGGTTGAAAGATAGATGAATGAGGCGCTAGTAGTAGATGAACCTTAAGATGGAATGAAAGTAAGAGTAGACGTCCTGAAAAAGATTATCAGGAGGATGAGAGAAAATGACAGAGAGAAAGCAGCAAGAAATAAGTAACTTGTATAAAAGCAAAACAAGTGGACCAAATAAGATGTCCCGTAGGGTCATGAATATGTGCCGACGAATTGTGTAATCCATGAAGGTTCGTTTCTGAACGATCACAAACAAGTGTTGGAACGGGGTAACAGTAACATTACACAAGAAAGGAAAAGAAAGGTGAACCACCAAATTACAAACCTGTGTCCCCTACACGTGTGGTTTGTAAACTTTTAGGAGTAATATAAAGGAAAAGAAATAGAACATTTCAAGAAGCATGACCTTATATATATAAGGAAAACAGAGAAGACCAATAAGAAACTAGTGACCATTAAGAATGCATTAGTCTTTAACAGACCATGTTTAGAATAAGAAAATTCTCTCTCTCTCTCTCTCTCTCTCTCTCTCTCTCTCTCTCTCTCTCTAGCATTAATGAGAGGGCCTTGATTAGGGAATTCAGTTTTCAAAGCTAGAAAGTCTGGTGTTGCAGAACTTAGAAGTCTTTATGACAGGGTATATGTGGTAATCCAGTTAAGAGGAGGATGGGTCGATTGATTATACATATGGATCTTCAGAGAGCATTTGACCGTGTTCCTCATCGTAGATTAATACGAAAGTTATGGCGTAAACGAGGCATTCGAGGAATCCAATTAACCTGGTTGAAGGATTTCGTCAACCAAAGGAGAATGAGAATAGTGATCAGAAGTGCAAGTCTTCATTCAGGCTTGAGGGATATGTGGCCAGTGGAGCATATCAAGACTCAGTAATGGTCGCACTTATATTCTTAGTATATGTAAGTGATATACTTGACGGTGTGAGCTCATTTAGCTATTTGAATATGTTTGCAGATGATGCAGACATAATGAGGCCACGTAAAAGTAGAGAATCGAGTTTAGAAGTTCAGTAAGATGGGACAAAAATATATGAATGTAGCCAGGGATAGAGTGTGGAATTTAATGCAGGTAAGTGTCTTGGCATAGGATTTGGAGAAAGTGGGAGAACACCCAAATATCAGTATAAGTGAGGCATTAAAGATGAATTGAGTGACAAAATATTTAGGATTAATAATGAATAATGACATTATTATAAGACGATATTAATGATATGTGAGGATTATTGGCTAATACAAAGGTA
>JAUUDY010384350.1:0-11324 GCA_032361765.1 Panulirus inflatus
AAATGAATAGATATATGTATATATATCTAATAAAGTACGACCTAAGAGAACATCACAAATTGATAGATATTGTAGACTATTCTGTGTTGGTAGTAGTTACTTCAAAGTAATTGCTTTGTGGTACTGAAGTTACAGTACTTACTGTTTCTTATGCACAGTGGTTCATGAACATATGCACATAAAAAGAAGCTGTAAGACCAAAAACTGTCGAAAATTGATTGTTATTATATATATATATATGCTAGCTGGGGTTAGGGGGAGTAATTGTTCTTGCTTAGAGAAATTTGAATAAATTTTTTTAGCACAAAGCTAGCCATCTCTTATTCCAACACTTATTAGTTTTATGATGCTAGCATTATTTTCATAAGTGATGCATCTAGTACAGTTTTTTTTTATTCTAAAATTTATTTTGAAAGTGGAATGTAGAAATGATGAGTTGCATATATGAAAACAGAGCAGTCTAATGTGTTGTCTTAACCAAAGTAGAAAATTATTTAGAAATATGGAATTATTTTCAACATTAGTAACACTAGCTTGTATGTTAGATGATGTTCTTAGATTTGTTGCTACGATGCCAAATTTCCTAACATGATATTTTTTTTGATGAGTAAATTGACTTTGGTGTGGAACCTTATCCCAGTCAGCCAGACTCCCTTGGTATGGAAACCTGTCCCAGTCAGCCAGACTCCCTTGGTATGGAATCCTATCCCAGTCAGCTGGAATCCTTCAGTATGGAACCCTGACCCAGTCACCCAGAGTTCCTCAGTATGGAATCCTGACCTAGTCAGGGAGAATTCCTCAGTATGGAACCCTGCACCAATCCGCAGGACTCCCTCAGTTTGGAGCCCTGTCCATGTCAACAGGACTCACTCAGTATGGAATCCTATTTCAGTCAGCAGGACTCCCTCAGTATGGAACCTTGTCCCAGTCAGCCAGACTCCCTGGGTATGAACCTATTTCCCAGTGAGCCATCCTCCATTTCCCCTCTCCTATTCACTCCACCATGTATACCTTCGAAGAAATACAGACTGTCTTGCTTTGTACTCCCACCATGCACATTTTATTTTTAATCAGCAAGATTACAGTAAGTTTGTCAGACTGTTCTGTGATTTATATATAGGAAAAAGTTTTATGATCAGTAAAATGCAATTGAAATTCCCTTGCAAAACATGTCTAAAGTTTTGTACATTATGACTTTCTTTTTTATATTACCTTGTAAATGATAGCCATTGGAGAGAAGAGGTCTTTTTCTGACTCTACTTTTCAAAGTTCTTCCTCTAGTTTTGAGAAGGCAGTTCATATTGTTCTGTAAGCTTTACAGTCTTCTTATTCCTCTTTACTTGCCTGTGCTTGCATTTCTTCTAAAAATGTACTAATATCATCATGTGTAGTTCAGAATTCTTTTGATTTTAGTAATGTGCTATACCATATGTGTACAGCATGTCTAGAAATTGTGTATAATTTTTTTCAGTGTTGGAACCAAATGCCATATTCCCTTTCTGCATTATTTTCATATTCTAAATATCTGTTTTATTGATTGTGAAATGATGTGTTGAAAACTGCTTCTTGTGCATTATTGTATGTGTAAAATACCAGTTGTTCTTACGGTATTTGAGTGAGTGAATGATCTTAGTAAATACCCTGTAATAAGTGGGTTAGAATAGATAGGGAACTGTAAAAATCATGAATGCTTTAATTGTTAGAGAAAAATATTGGGGGAAGGACAACTAATTGATTTGTGTATGCAAAATCAGTTGTCAGTACTGAATATGTAGTCAGACAACATGAAAATCTTGAATGGCCTTGGTACAATTGGAAGTGTTTTGACTATGATGATCATACAGAATAAAGAGAAAGGGGAAAGCATGGTCAGCACAGGATGTGAAAGAGGCAGTAAGATAAAAACTTGACATGCTTAGAAAATAGATGAAAACAAGACTAGATGACAGATACAGATATGAGTTAGCATGCAGATGTTGAAAGAAAATATGTGTGTGCCAAGGAGGCACCATGGATATAGATTAGAAGGTACTTGGAAGAGGATTGTTATCATACTTTTTGCTGTTTCCTACTTTTTGAGGTTAGCACAAGGAACAGATGAAAACAACAGACTTATTTGCTCACATTCACTTTGTAGCTGCCATGTATAATGCATTGAAACCAGAGCCCAACATGCAAAGCTAAGCCCCACAGAGCAGTTCCATGGTATCCTAATTTGCCCTAAGGATAATAAATTACCTTATCTTCCCGCCTGCCCCTTTATCCCCTTCTGTTGGGCTTCTATATTCCTCAGGAAGCTTGCCACGTCCACTAGACAGGACCAGAGTTCAAGAAGTGTGTTAATGTTTGTGTTCATCTTTGTGAGTGTTACTGAACCCAGCCTTGTTGAAATCACACACCATAAAAAGTCACCTTTGGAGTGGTTATATCTTTAGGAGTACAGTCCCATCACAAAGAACTCACTTCAGAAGAGTGTATATTTCCCTGATACTGAAAATAGCACAGTCTTGGGGTGCAGGGGCCTTCAGAGAGGTCATGGGTAACACAGGGACTCTTGAAGAGAATTTGGTTTTGGAGTAATTATAGACAAATAGACAAGTGAGTGAAGAACAAACGAGGAGCAAGTCTTGAGTGTTTTCATTGTTCCAGAATATAGTTGAGAAAGTGCAACTTACACTTGCCTGGGGAGTGTATTTTCAGATGGGTGTATATCTGGTGGAGTGGAGTTTAAGATTGAGTTGAGGGAGTATCTGTTTAATGATCTTCAGTTCTGTACAGTTTATGAATTCTGTCATTTTTGTTTGTTGGGCAGGGGGGAATCTGTAAGTGTTATTACAGAAGTATGAAGTAGGGATAAGCTTATAACCCCTTTAGACTGCTCCATTGACTTTGTCACTGTTGTATTGAACTGAGATTTTGGAAATTTTCAAAGTTGGAGAAGAATGTTTTTTCAAATAGAATTGAAGATGTGCTAAAACTTCAGAAAACTCAGAGAAATATTTCACACTTCTTCACCCATGTGTGAGTGTCAAAGCTGCTTGAAGTTGGTGTAATTTTGTTAATGTTAGCTAAGCCAGGCAAGAAAGTAAGGAGAACATAAGCCATATAACACTATGAAGTTGCCAAGTATGTTTTTGTGTAAGTATATTTTAGAAGGAGAGAAAGATAAAGAAAGAATATTTGCATTGTGTATAATAGTTATTACACTCATTTGTTCTTGCACTGATGTGTGTTTTGTACTTGCTAATTATTTATTGCTGATCAGTATTTTCAATCTTTTTATTTCACTGTAATATATTTTCAGCAATATTTTATTCATACTAGTTGAGGTTGGTAATGATTTATTCAAACTAGTTGAGGTTGTGCCAGGAACAGACAAAGAAAGGCTTTGTTTGCTAATGATTGTATTAATGTTTTTCCCATTAAACTGTATTACAGTATCCATATGCTTACGACTGTAGCCATTTTACTTACACTTTTTTTTAGTAGTTTGCTAGATTCATAAATTGCCAAATTTTGAAGTGGGTGAAAAAAAATCTTGAATTTCCATTTCATATTAACGTAAACATGATTTACTTTGAAAATTTTATCTCCTGCCCTGTCACTATAATTGCCTACAAGCTTTGATATTTTGAGAGGAGGGGTAGTAATCATGTGACATAGTGTGTGCATAAGTTTCTGTCTAAAAGGGCCTCTGCTCCAGCAATCATATTGATCATATTGTATACAAGTGGCATAATCATCCCTCTCCGAAATTGGCTAGAAAGCACTACCTTGTCATAGTAGAATTTCTCCACATTGAATACCATCACATTCGTTTCTACCCATTTTTAGACAGTATCCATCCAAGCCAATTTGTGATTTTGCTTGGTTGTCTTCTGTACACTCTGTTTTACCTACTCTTCTTACTTATTCTCATATCATTGCAGATCACTTACTATAATCTCCTTTACATCCTTATCTCTGGCTGAAATCATAATTATGAATAGCTTTGAAGCTAATACCATCCCCTGTGGTACACCTGAAAATAGGTCTTCTGTATCAGACTGTTTTAAGTTTTCAGTTAGTTTAGATTTTGCAATCCTTTTTCCTATATTACCTCCCGCATTTTGTCACGCCACTTTCTCTAATAACACTTCATTATATGCATTGTTAAAAGCTTTTGCAAAATCCGGAAAATTGTCATCTCTTCCCCAGCATTAGAATTTTGTATGTCATTATAGAGAACTAGCTATTGCATTTGTTTACTTTTGTCTGGTATAAATCCATACTAGTCTTTATGTAGGAGATTAATACCAACAGAATATTGTAGAAGGTGTTTCTTTGTTTCATTTTTCTTATATCTTAATTATGTGTGCTTAGGAAGACTGAAATATATTGTTCTGGTAGTTATTTGAATCCTCCTTTGTGTACTGGAGTTATATGTGCCATTTTGTGTATGTTTGCCATAATTGATTGGTCTATGCTGTCTCAGTATCAGGAGGGGGTCTCACTATTTGTCTTAGTTTTATATTGATGAATGGCTGGAATTTTATGAGGTTCTTGTGCTGAGCTCTCTTTAAGCTGGTCATTTGCTTCAGTTATGTCCCATAATGTTAGATTTTATATCTGTAAGAACTTGATCTGCATAGTGGTTGAATATCTTATCATTTGAGTCTTCAAATTTTTCTGCTGAATAAAGATGTATTTGGTTGATTAACATTTGGCCGATTTTTTGGGTAATTTCTGCAGTTATATCCCACTTTGAATGGTCGTAACTCTGTTTCTATATGTTACAACTTTTTCTTTTTCTGTGGTATTAGTCATTGTGATTATTTGTTCCATTTTCTGGTAGAAATATATGCATATGCTTTGACATTGCTGTCTTTAAGAACCTCTCTCCAATTTGTATTTGCTATCTTGTTTTTGGTCTCATCCCAGCTTGTAACTCTCAACAAGCTTACCCAGGGGTGCCTATGTCCTGGGACATGGCTCTCACTGACATGTCAGTTTGCTTACCAAGTCTTTGTACTTTAAATATCCTTTGTTCCTGCATGGTGAGCCAGCTTCTTAGTCAGCTTCCCTTGGAGTGCAGTGTGTGTGTGTGTGTGTGTGTGTGTGTGTGTGTGTGTGTGTGTGTGTATTTGTTCTGTTACATATTTTTTTCTTCAGTCATTGGGCCCAATCTCTTGAACTCTCTTTACCATCAAGTAGCTTTTTTAAGATGTAAGCTGACAACCTTCAGTTTTCTTGCTTAGTCATTTTTGGAACAAGCTTCTTTATAGCTACTATTCATGTCCTCATGGTCATTGCAGTTCATGAAAAATTGTCCAGTTATCATTTTCAAAGTGATTTAGATACATGAAGGCTATAATCAAGTTACCTGTCTCTCTTCTCTCTCCGATGGTAGGGATATTTGTATCCTTCCGCCTCTCATTAAAGCTCAGCTGTCTTAATTCAGGTAACATTTTAGTTGCCCTTCTCGGAACGTTTGTGGATAAATTTTTTGCATTAGGTATAGTGACCATACTTGATTTGGCATAATTCTGTTTTTGGCTTATATATGTTGTGAATAGTTTGCCACCCATATGCTTAACCGGGATTCTAATATTTACCTGCAGATAGTTTGTGTTTGTTTGTTTGTTTGTCTGTATATATGTGTGTGTGATTGAATTTATATGTTTGTTTGTATATTTGTGTGTGTGTATGTGTATATTTTTTTTAAAGTAATGTACCATGATATCTTACAAGTCAGTGCACAGTACCCTGCTAAAGAAATCATGAAATATTCCATGGGAGAAATGTTTGCGTATCTTTATGTGACAAATTTTTAATTATTAAGCTTGATTGTGTATTTGTGTGTTTTGTTGTAATAGTTACTCATTGTATGTTATGTTCAATATTGTTTTCCATTTACTTATAAAGGCACAAGCCCAACAAGACATAGATGAATAGAGTAGCTTAGACAATAAATTGAATGTTTAATGAATCTTAGTTGGTGATCTAATTTGTTGTTACATAAATCTCCACTTAGTTTTTGGCTAAACTGTGAGGTTTATGTAATAGAGCTGGAAGGTGATCTTGCCCAGGAGCAGTATGTTAGAGTGTTGTAGGTGTGAAACTCTAACGTGTGTCCCTCTCTCTCTTTTCTCCCCTCACGCTGCCTCTCTCCTCTCCACTGGCTGTTCTGCCGACTGCCCTCCACTAGGCCTAAATGTCAACAACAACATCATCAGCAGCAACATCAACAACAACTTTAGTCATGTGCACAGAGGCTACCCCTGTGGCAAAGTCCAAAAAATGACAGGGAGAAAATTGAGAAAAAATATAGAAGACCTTGATGATCAGCACATCCCCATAATTTTGCACAATCAGTCATCTCGCAGTTCCCTTGTGGACTGAGTCAAAAATGCACTATACTTGATATTATCTTACTGATTAATACCTTTAGCATGTCACGGATTTTAAAGGTGGGTCAAGGATCTTGCACCATTTTGGATGCAGCATGGCCAGTAGGCATCACGCTGTAGTATAGAGCACCATGATGTCTGCACTGCACTGTGGCACTCCTAAAGGAGATGTTCTCTGCACCTTTAATTGCTAGGTTGACCATTAGGCTCTTATCTTCTCTTGTTTTTTCCTTTTTTCCTGCTCCCATAGAGTGGTATTAATCTTGTGCCACTAATGCTTAACTCAGTATTCCTGCATCATGAGAAACCATACATGCCCTTAACCCTGGGAAAATGTAGAATATATATTTTTTTTTTATAGATTCTTTATTATTATTATTATTATTATTATTATTATTATTATTATTATTATTATTATTATTATTATTATTATCATTATTATTATTATTATTATAGTACGCCTGTTATCTTGTACATCATAAGTTGCAACACTGATGATTAATGTTTTTACTTTGAATTTTTTTATAGCCTCACATAATAGCATAATGTGCATTGCAGGAAAGGAAGGAGTGAGCAATAGTCCAGCAGGTCCCACATCCCCTGTCAGTCCTCTTCATACAACTGTTGGGTCAGTTGTACCTCCAGCTGCTGTTCATCAGTCCCAGGCCAGCCCTGGAGACAATAATGTGGTAGCAAATAATTTGACAGGTGCCACCACCGTTAGTGTGGGTGGAACAACAGGGGTGTCCACCAGCCAGTTATATTTACTAGACAGTTCTTATGATCTTGACTTGGACTCCATAGATGGTTCTGTTTCACAACCTTCACATTCTGAATCATCACAGTTGGGACTGATTCATAACAATGCTGTATAGCCCCATGCTGACACAGTAATCACAAATTATCTATCCAGATGTGATGCATAGGGCCAAGTCTGTCACGCAAGAATTTTTGTGCCGACGAGATTCCCCTGTACAGTGTATATTTTTATTGTTATAATCTCAGTGATATTAGTAGAGATAGTTACTGGACCTATAGACCAGACGGTGTCCAAAAGATGTGGGGAGAAAAATTTCTTTTTCCATATTATCACAGTTTTTATGAAATCAAATGCATAACAGTGAGTGATGCAAAATGTGGTTCAGATAGTTGCAGAATTGAGTTAACCAAGAATCATCCAGTTTGAAGGAGATTGAACGTCAGTGAAGCACACACAAGACTTTGATCTGTTGAGACTTTATTTTTGTGTTGCACAATCAAATACTGATTTGTTTAGATTTGTGTAATGTATTTGAATATGCATGCCTATAAGTTTGTATGAAACTGTCCATTGATAGGCAACCGTGTCTTTATCTGATTTATTTTTCTGTATCTGCATCTGTCTGTATGGTTGTATATGTCTATATACAAATATTTATGCTTATATGTTGTGTTTGTATGCACACATATACTAGTAATTTTGTGTTTTCCGTGAAATGGCATGATGTAGATTGTACGTATAGCTTGTGAATGCTTTCATTTATAAATTCTTAGTCATGTTCTTTCTTTTTTACTCATGTCTTTTCTGTAATTTATGGAAAACTCTAATCATTATGAGTTTAGTTGACCAAAGTTTTGTATGTGAAGCGCCAAGTGCTGTAGAGTTTAGCAAGCCTTGGCAATATATATATAGGAGTCAGTGGTAAAGTATGTTAGCTTTTTTCATATTGATAAAGCATAACTTGTTGGAAACGGGCTCAGAGTTTTATACACTAGTAGTTGTTATCCATATTCCCATGTTGTATATAGTGAACTTTACTTGAATGAATGAGAGCACTTAATTTTTGTGCTTCAGAAGTCCATGGGAGAGATATATAATTATGTTGTTATCATCATTAATATTTGTTTTTGTACACTGTCACCAGGTCAAACTTTTTCTGCATAAGTGACTCACAAGTCCATTTTTATGATGTAAGAATAAGAATTATTCTATATTTGCTGGTGCAGTGGTCTACATTTAGTTAGGTAATGAGAAAATTAAACAAATGGTGATTGATATTTTGAAAGATAGTCTCTGTTGAGAGCATCTAAGGTTGTGGTTCCAGTATAGCAGCTTGTGAAAAATCTCAAGTTTGGCTTAGCATCTCCCAGTTTCTAGGCACTTGAAAAAATTCAGAGACCACGGTTCCATGAGGTGCTTCATGCCGAACTTTTTGCAATTATCTTAAATTTTGTGTAAATAGGCCATTATATAGTGCATATTGGTCAAACCAAAGTACACCGATATTCAAAACTGATAGTATGATTTTTATACCTGTTTGCTTGATCCTCCTTTAGTGAGGTAGCATCAGGGAAAGATCAGTGTCACCTGCAGGAAGTTTATATATGAAACCATCCATATGGCCATTACTCAACATCTGGTTTTTATCAAAAGAATTTATCTTACATTATAAAATTATTTTCTAGGATGATATGTGGCTTACTTAGTGAACATATGAGATGTTGAATGAAGAGACACTGAGTAAGAAGATATATTTAAATGAATCAGAGGGTGGAAGGGAAAGAGGAAGATGAAGAAGATGGAAGGGTGAATTGAAAGAGACATTGAGTTATAATGGGCCTGAACATGCAGGAGGGTGAGAGGCATGAGTAGTAAAAAGCTAATCAGAGCGTTGTGGTATACAATGGGCAAAGTGCTATCAATGGGACTCATGAACTTGTCAGAAACTACAGAGTGTGGGATTTGGCTATAGATGAGAACTCTGGTTTTGGTGCATTATACATTATAGTTAGAGAGTGGATGTGAACAAATGATGCCACTTTTCAATTGATCCTGACTTTACCTTTCTCTGTGGAACCAGCAAATTTGTATAAAAAGAATGCTTTTGTGTCAGTTGGCTGCAGAAACATTTGTTTATTTATGATTTATTGAAACTGTTGGCAACCAAACAGTATTGTTCATACCTGATTATAACAAAATATTTGCCCTTTTTGAAACTGCATGTTTTCCACCTCCTCAAAATATTTAGTTTCTAAATCTTCTTTTCTTTTATCTCCTTTATTTCATTGTCATGTTTTGTCAAAGGCCTAGCTTGGATAAGGACTTCTGTCCATTACTAGAGCCTTTTATGTGAGAAAGAGAATAAGAAAATTAATAGAAACATACTTTTGAATTTTAAAGAAAATATTTGAAAGTACATTGACTACAGATGAAAGCAACAGTGTCAGGCCATACATTTGAATGCCGGAATGAAATAAATTCTGTAATTTATAGTTGCCAGCCTTGGTATATGCATGCTTATACAGAGTTGCCAGTCTTAGAGCATGCATTCATGGAAAGAAAAATCATATCTTTCATTAGGATTTTACTTAGGATCCCCTTTTTAAGACTGACTGTGCAAATATTTTACTCTACACTATTGGAGAGGATGCCAACATACAGGAAAACTAAAGCTGTGAAAGGGCATTTGTTTGGGCTTCCCTGTTTAAGACTGAATTTGCAAAATGGAAAAAATATAAGAATTTTTTATGATGGTTGGAGTAGGGATAATGTTGTTAACACATTAAACTAGAATTCTTGTGATTGTTGGAGTAGAGAAAATGCTAACACATTAGAATTCTTGTGATTTGCTAAAGAATACCTTAAGTCAGGAAATCTGTTGGATAGAGAAGTTTATCTCCACATTACCTAATTACTAAGAGATTAAGTATTATTTCTTACTTTCCTGCCCAAGTATCCCCCTCTATGGGTCTCCCACAGCACTCAGAAAGCTTGCCATGTCCATTGGATGGGATCACATTTCAAGAAGTGCAATGATGTGTGTATGTCTCAGTCAGGTGAATGCAACATAGTTGAGTAAGTGTTCATTGTTTGCACTGTGGAAGATTTAACTCCCTTACTGAAGACACTGAACACCTACTTCCCAGGTGTCCTGTATTCACCCCTGAAAGACAACGCACCGACCACATTTTTTGTCCAGCAGTCCCATCCAGTGGATGTGGTCAGCTTCCCGAGTTCTGCAGGTAACCATAGAAGGGGATTCTGGAGCAAAAGAGAGAAATCATAAAGTGTTGCATCATGTCTTGGTAATCACTTTAGAAGCTGTTACATTTTGAAACTCTTAGGTCAGATTATAATCTTTTATACACTAAAGTATAGAAAAAATTTACATTTCCCCTTTATGTCTTGTTTTTTCTTCCACCTTCATCCTATGTATTATTAGTTTCAGAAAAATTTACATGTAATCACAAACAAGAAAAAGTTTGACTCTGGGATAGAAAAAACTTTGTAAAGTAACTGAAAAAGTAAACAGTACTTATGGATGGGTGGTGTTTAGTGCTATAGCTGCAGGTGAATGCAAGTCAGTCTGTGTACTGGCCTTGTGGTATTATGGACTCATGTATAAAGACCATTTTCCTGTCATCAAGCTTTGTGTAATACAGTGTACCAAAGAATGTTTCGTCAAAAAAGTTTGTTGACAAAGCAGTGAGTGTAACCAACTTAACACCAAATTGGGTTTTTGTTGGCTGTACTATATTTATGGAGTAATGTTACTTGCATACATCTGCTAATTACAAGTTTGTATCACAGTTTTTCCTGTGTTATAGACTCCTGGCAATAATGTAGAAAGCATTAAGTGTAGTGATGGAGTACTTTAAACTGGTGTACCTTGAGTAATATTTAGTGCAAATATGGGTCAGGTTCAGGAGTGACCTTCAGTCCATTGTTAACTTGCCAAACTTGATTGTTTCCACCTGTGCAATTGAGAAGAATATGTGGATATGATGAACTGGTTTAGTATCTCTGGTGTTAAATGTCAAGGAGGAAGATGTAGAAAATAATGCCACAGATATATGGAGAGCCAATTCATCTCAATGACTTCTCATTAAATGCACCTTATGAGGTTGTGTTTACGAGTGTAACGAGGGAGTTGACTGTATTTGTAGAATAAGAGC
>JAUUDY010384461.1:0-11324 GCA_032361765.1 Panulirus inflatus
GGAGGAGTGTGAAGCATGGTGGGGGGAGATTGGGGAGAAGGGCTGATGGGAGAGGAAGCCCCACCAACGCGTCCTCTCTCTCCCTCCCCTGATTATATTCTTGGGTTTGACTTCGACCACCTGGTCACCGACACAGCTGCAACCCACACTCCCTGACCACTCCCACACACCTGGACACTCCCACACCCTTGGACGCTGCCACACCCCTGCACATTTCCACACCCCTCACCACACACACACACACACACACACACACACACACACATACACAGGCCACTTTAGATACAGTTCAAGGTGTCACTGGTGGTAGATAAAGTGCAAAGGGAATGGGGTGGAGTGCAAATGTCATACTTGTCCTTAAGAAGAGAGACCAGGAAGTCTGGTTCGTAGAATACTGGGAAATATAATCCTAAAGCAAAGGTATGATTACTTGCAAGAGAGACACTACTCTCCCGTTGAGATAAAACAGATCCAGTAGAGGAAAGGTGTCCCTAAACGAACTCCATAGACCTTTATGGTAGAGTGAGCTCCCGTCTGGACCACAGCGAAGTATACAACTCCCTCCCGTAATAAAGTAACTACTCCTGTAGTAAAGTAACTTACTAACCACAGAGGTGGGTCGTCCCCGCCAAGTACACTAACTTCACACAAGGCAGTTTGATCCAACTTTCGAAGCGTTCGTGACTTTTTTTTTCTAATCAGTATGCCAGCCTCCACAGCTTAGCTTTCACCGTGGAGATCCATTTTCCATGAAGCCGGAGAGCTATATTTGGAGTATCGCTGTGGTCCGACTTTCTGAAGCTTCTCTTTATGAACCACTAGAGACCCAGGGTGCAGCGGGTGGAGTGAATACGTTCCTCAGCCTCTCCTCATAAACAAACAAGGAACTAAAAGGTTGACAGCTGAACTATCCGATGTCTCTGCTTGTTTCCTTGTGTTCGTCTCGTTCATCCTCCTCCTCCTCCTCTTCCTCCTATGTGCAGCTGCTCTTGTCTTTTTTTTTCTTTTAATTTCCTTTTCTCTTTCGTACCCAGTCTTCTCCACTTTCTCTCCAGGTTTTTCGCGTAGAAAACCTGTTCATCTAAGATCGTATCAGTCTTTCTACTCAACCGATGTGTACTTCTCGTAGAGAAATACCAGTTTCAGAATTAGTACACCCGCATTTCATACCATTTCTGAAACTTTCAGAAGACTTTCATCGCAACTTTACTCACTCTGATTTCTATGTCTCCTGATTCCCGCTGGCGCAGGCGATGGCCTACCTGCACCAGAACAGATGTATGCATCGCGACATCAAGGGACACAACATCCTCCTGACGGACCAGGGCAACATTAAGCTGGTCGACTTCGGTGTTAGCTCCCACCTGGCCTCCACCTGGGGAAGACGGAACACCTCCGTCGGTACCCCGTACTGGATGGCTCCTGAGGTATGTAACCCCCTAATCTTCCTCCCTCTCTCTCTCTCTCAGCTCCTGAATAACCAACCCTGGCGTTTGGTGCGCCTTGGTTGGATGATTGCCGGAGGTAGGTATTCAATACTGGATGGCTCTGGAGATGCACATGCATCTCTGGATGGCTACAGAGGAAGGTTAATCCCTTCTAAGTGTTTCCAAAGATGGGTATTCCCTTCTGCGTGGCTCCAGACAATGGTGCTCCTCCTTGATTGTCCCAGAGGTAGGAATCCAATTTGTGGGATGACACCATAGGTAGGAATCCATCACTGAGCTTGACTGGTGCCAGTGATCCCCAATTGGCTGTAGAGATATGTAGAAATTCTTTATAGCTCCTGAAGTAGATTGCCTCCAGTGGATGGCTTTTGAAATATCTTAGTTAATAAATGTCTGTAGCTAGATACTCTGAAATACATAACTCTGGGGAAAAGTACACCCATTTCTCGATGACCCCAGAGGTAGAGAACCCAGTGGGTAACTAACCTCCAGACCTTTTCATTGAACTCTAAACTCTACAGACACTCTCACTGACCCAGCCTATATCTCCGTTAATCCTTTTTTGTCTTAACTTTGCTCAACGAGAATGAATCTCCCGACAGGTGATCGCCTGTGAGCAGCAGCTGGACTACAGCTACGACGTGCGCTGTGACGTATGGTCGCTGGGCATCACGGCCATAGAGCTGGCGGACGGGGAGCCTCCACTCTCGGACATCCATCCCATGAGAGCCTTGTTTCAGGTACGTCCTAATACTAAGGTGTGCTGTTTCAGGTCGCTAAGTACTGCCTACCCAGGTGAGTTCAGACCCCAAAGTTATTGTAGGGAGAGACACACCCAGACCTCATGTTACTGTCGGTAGAGGTAGGTTCAGACCTCATGTTATTGTAGGTAGACCTCAGATTATTGTAGGTAAAGGTAGGTCCAGACCTCAGGTTGTTGTAGGGAGAATTACATGGGCCGACGACCAGTTTCTGAATCAAATAAATTTGACATCTTACTCCATTCTGGCTCCCCTATACCTTATTCTACCTTGTTGAGTACGGCCCGTGCATTTTCCTGAGATAATATCCAGCTAATTGATCTTCTTTGTCTGTTTGGACGTTCAGATCCCGAGGAACCCACCACCAACCGTGGATCGCCCTGTGGAGTGGTCCTCCGAGTTCAACGACTTCATAGGCGAGTGTCTGATCAAGGATTTCGAGCAGCGAGCCGGTGCCAAGGAGCTGCTCCAACATCCGTTCATCAAGGCAGTGCCTAACAACCCAGAAGAGGTGAGGAGTGATGATGGGGTTGGCGAGAGAGAGGTGATTGTGTAGGTTGAAGGGTTTGGGGTGTGGTTGTGAGGTACCTCCTATGTACTGCTCATAGGAGGTAGGGGCGGTAAAGGGATTGGAGAGGTGTTAAGATGTGAGTTAAGGAATTAAAGAGGTTCTTCTGAGGGATGGAGGAGACTGAGATGTTGAGGAGAGGGAGCTGTTTCCGCTCTCAAATAGGACTTGAAAAAGGGGAAATTTGAGACCAAAATTTACGGTAAAACAGATGAGAAATACATAAAATGACGTCTCAAAGATGGTGGTAATACTGTGACTTTAAGGATCATATGCAATATACCTTTTGACCCAGTTTAAGGACCTTATCTACACAGAGATGCTCTTCCCTTCAACCGAACATAGATTCTCTGGAGGAGGGTAGCCCTACCTCACTATGATCTTACTTTCCTTCCATCGTGCAGATCCGTCGCCAGCTGACGCTGCTGCAAGATGACCTGAGGAAGAGGAACCAGCTGGTGCAGAAGGAACCTGAGACGACCATCAAGGGCGGAGCTTTGAAGGCTGATAGGAAGACCAAGAGAACCCCTTTGTGGATGGACGACTTGGCCTGCCTCGAGAAGCTGACGGAGGTAGGAACGAAGTCCTCAAAGCTGTAAACTGCAAGAAACTTTGACACTCTTTCCTGAGGCAACCGGTCGGTTGTGTCAGCCTAAAGCCGACGGTGCCAGGAAGATGTTTATAAGCTAAAATGATTCTGGCACCTTCCAGACACATGTCGCTTTTATACACTAACATCACTATACATGAATATTATACAGTGATAGTATATCAAAGTCTCATTGTTCATGTAATACCCCAGATTAACGTAGCTGGTGGTAGATCCTTCTGATGAGGACAGACAAATGTCCTACTTGTCGCAGGGCCAGCGACAGAAATCCAGTTACCTTAGACATATCCTCGGTGTGTGCTAGTGGACAGTCTATCCAGTGGGTAGCTCTGGGGATTTACCTTGCAATCTCATGAAGCTGTGTGCCTTACCAGGTTCTACTTAGTGGCTTAGAAGCTTCGTGGGTAAAGGAGAGGGCGTGTTAGGGGTGTTGTGATATGCTTATGATGGTTTAGGGGTTATTTGGGTTGTCCTTTACTTTCTCTTTCTTCCAATATCTTCCTCTCTCTCTCTCTCTTTCTCTCTCTCTCTCTCCCAGTCCAAAATCTTTCTCTCACTCCGTGTTCACAAGAGCATCCAAAGAGCATATGAGAGATGCGACGTATCCACCACCCCCAGTGACCTTCCTCTTACACCTGCAGGAGGTCATTGTGGAGCATCTCTGTCGCCGCTACCAGACGGACCAGATCTATACCTACATGGGGGACATTCTCATCGCTGTCAACCCCTTCAAGGAAATCGGTGTCTATGGCGATAAGGTGAGGAATCATGTTCCATTTTCATTCATCAGTTTGGAAGTTAACGTCTTACATTACTCCAAACCATTTTCTTTTTTTTCTTTTTTTTTTACGTCAGTTTTCCCCCTCCAAATCTCAACAAATGACAATCTTAGACTTAGCCTCTTTCCCCTTCGTCAGCAGTCGTGACTCAAATGCCACCTTGTCTCCAACCCCCTGCAGGAGTCACGCTTGCACCGGGGGATGGTGAAGAGCGAGAACCCGCCTCACATCTTCGCCATGGCCGACAACGCTTACCACTGCATGCTACACCAAAAACAGCAGCAGTGCATCGTTATCTCCGGCGAGTCTGGGGCAGGGAAAACCGAAAGTGCCAATTTCCTCCTCAAGCAACTGGTCACCCTGGGCAAGGTACGTGATCCACTGGAGCAAACCGTATAGAAAACGGGGCGTGCTTGAGAACGCACGAAAGAATATTTTCTTAATTTTCACTATAATTAGGCCAACAGACCCCCTCCCCCCCTCCATCCATCTAACGTCATTAAGGTAACTACCTTAAAAAGTGAAAGATTAGTTTCTTAATTTTACCTATAATAAGGCCAAATGACCCTCGTCATTAAGGTAACTACCTTAAAAAGCGAAGGATTATTTTATTAATTTTAGCAATATTAAGGCCAATAGACTCTCTCTCTCCATCTAACGTCATTAAGGCAACTAGCAAAGCGAAATGATGGTGTCGATAAACCACATCGCTGGCTTACCTTGTAGCTTTCCACTCTCTGTTGTTATTCCACTCTCTGTTGTTACAGCACTAACTCACACCCTCTGTTTGGCTCTACCAACAGGCGCCCAACAGGAACCTGGAGGACAAGATCCTGCAGGTGAATCCCATCATGGAGTCCTTCGGTAACGCTAAGACGGGCATCAACGACAACTCCTCCCGCTTTGGCAAGTACCTGGAGCTGACGTACACCAGGCTGGGCAAGATCACTGGAGCTAAGATCTCCGTTTACCTCTTGGAACAGTCGAGGGTCGTCCACCAGGCAGAGTGAGTTCGCATGGTGTTTGGTGACAATGTTTCGTCCTTTTCTGTGACTAGATAAACATCAGTTGCCTTTTGTGGTAGTTCAAGGTAGAGTGATTAGATCCTCTTCTGTCTTAATGTCCTTTTTTTTTGAAATAAATATTTACATCCAGTTGGTCCTCTGAGCTCCTTTCTGAACTGTTCATACCTTTCTCTCACTGAACCTTTGTCCCCACCAACTCTATGACTCTGCATTCCTTCCTGCTCGAACCTCTCCCTCTCATTCTCTATACATATAAACCTTTTTCATCAGTATCCCTCCTGAATCTTTTTTTCCCTCCCATCCTTCCCATCTGAACCTCCTGCTCACTCAACTCACAAAACCCCTCCTCATTCTTCCTTCATCTACCTTCTATTTTTCCCTCACACTCCTCTCCATCTCTACCACCCTTTTCTTCTTATCCTCCTCTGTCAACCTCCTTCGTCTGCTGTTGCAGGGAGGAGCAGAACTTCCACATCTTCTACTACCTTCACGATGGCCTGGAGGCCGAGGACAAGCTGCTCCAATACTGCTTGGACAAGAGCAAGAGGGACAAGCACCGCTACCTGGCTGGAGCCAACTGGAGCAAGACCAGGAGTGAGGTGAGGGAAGTGAGAGCAGAGGAGGGGAGTTAGGATGGGAAGAGGTGTAGGTTCAGGGGAGGGGAGTTAGGGTGTGTAGCGGTGTAGGTTCAGGGGAGAGGAGTAAGGATAGAGAGAGGATTGAGAACACGGAAGGGTAGAGGGCAATTAAGGGAAACCTGATTAAATCAAGTTTGTTACATGTACGATGCAGGTAAAGCTTGACAGTTAATAGCTTAACGAAGCAGACTTGTGCAAATGAAGATAGTGAGAGAGACGCACTAGGGAAGTAGAGGGGAAGCTAATACATCGTGCCTCCATCTATTAAGCTATCTTTATCCTTATCTTCCACACCATATCTCCATCCACCAGGCCAACGTGCAAATGTTCAACAAGGTGGTTGACGGCTTCAAGTCGCTGGGCTTTAGGGACGATGAGCTAGACTCGGTGTACAGGATCCTCGCCTCCATCATCAACCTTGGAGACGTCGATTTCTACCAGACCATCGACAAGGACAACATGGAGCAAGCGGCCGTCAAGAATGTCGAGCAGATCAAAGTTGGTGAGGAGCTCGTGGAATTACCCCAGTCTTATTGTACCAATTTCAATCAGTTCTTAGTATAAGACAAACCCAGGACTGAGTGTCGTATGGCCACATTTTACTGAAGATCGGACATAAGGTATCACACCGTAATACACGTTGGAACTCAGATCCTAACGCATATTCAAGCTTCCCATCTACCTCCACAGTGTCGGAACTGCTGGGAATCGACCCGGCGGACCTGACGGAGGCGCTGACGTCGAACAGTGTAGTGACGAAGGGAGAGATCATCACCAGGAACAACACGGTGGAGGAGGCCGTCTCCACCAGAGACGCCATGGCCAAGGCTATGTATGGACGTCTCTTCGACTGGATCGTCAATAACATCAACCGCCTCCTCTCCTTCTGCAGGATTGTCTAGTAAGTTCCTCCGAGATCCGGTGAGCATTCAGGAGTAAATCATATCTTTACCTGTCCATCCATCATCTGTCTGCCCTTCTATCTCCTCATATTTGACGTATGTTACAAATTCTGGCTTAAACATACGCTCCCTAATCATCCCTAATTCCTTAACTACGTGTTCCAGCGGGGAGAGCTTAGCCGTGGGTCTCCTTGATATCTTCGGTTTTGAGAACTTCGAGGTGAACTCCTTCGAGCAGCTGTGTATCAACATCGCCAACGAGCAGATCCAGTACTTCTTCAACCAGCACATCTTCACCTGGGAGCAGCAGGAGTACATGGCTGAGGGTATTGAGGTGAGGATGAGCGTCGTATTGTGAGGGGTAAGGTTTGTAGGCTGGAGCTGCGCAGGTGAGGGAGGGCGTCGCAGTCGTGATTGTGAGGGAGTGAGTACGACGGCCGGTGGGTGTTTGTCTGTTGTAGTTCGTCGGGTGTTGGTTTATGACCGAAGTACGACTGTCACGAGATAACTAAGTATGAATGAAAGACGATGAGTGAAATGTAGAGTAGGTGATTGATTTGGTATTCCTGTACTTTCGATTTTGATTAGATTCAATGATAGACCATAACTCATCCTCACACAACCAGAAGAGATGAAGTGGGCAATGAGGCTTCACTCCTCTCCCGAGTCCCACTCTGCTTCATGGCTACTCAGGTGCATTGCAAAGATGTTAGGTGTGAAGTCATGCACATTTGCATAAAGAGAAACTGTGCAGATACGACTCATTCTACTGCTCCACATTTCTCTTTTCTCTTACCGCAAGCTGTTGGTGTTTCATGGCTAAAACACTACTTTACCAAAAGGATAACTAGCTCACTCCCTCACATGCCAAACATACTTGCTTCACATGCCCACACCTGCCTGACACCTCTCTCACTACCCTACAGGTGGACATTGTGGAGTTCGCCGACAACCGGCCCGTGTTGGACATGTTCCTGGCCAAGCCTATGGGTCTTCTGGCACTGCTTGACGAGGAGAGTCGCTTCCCCAAGGCCACCGACCAGTCCCTCGTCGGTAGGTATTTCCCCAAACCTTTCCCCACGAGTGACACGGGTCACACTCGCAGAGCAAAGTATAAGACAGGTCATATCCATAGGTTCATGGGGCAACTTATATCACTGGTCACACATGTGGGGTCAGGGGGTAATTATAACACCATGGGTCACACTTGTGGGGTCAGGGGGTTATTGTCACACCACAGGTCACTCTTGTAGAGTCAGGGGATAATTGTCAAATCACAGGTCATTACTTGTAGAGTCATGGCCCGCTCATGAATGTGGCTACGTGTGTCGTAAATAGAAGAATAGTCATGGAATCAATTGATCTATCTAAAGGCATAAAGTGATAAGCTATGCTGTTATCTTGAGTAATAGGAAGATAACATTAGTAATCCGGCGAAATTCCTTCCCTCCCGACAGAAAAGTTCCACAACAACATCAAGTCCCCGTACTACATCAAGCCCAAGGCTCAGGGTCTGGACTTCACCATCCGCCACTTCGCCGGGAAGGTCTCCTACGACACACTTCACTTCCTCGAGAAGAACAAGAACTTCCTCCCCACTGAGGTTATCCAGCTCCTCAGGCAGAGCTCCCACGATATCATCAGGTGAGCCGTCAGAATGGGAGCGGGTGAGGCAGGAGTTGAGGCGCAGAGATGAGGGAGGAGAGAGTGACACGTTGAGGGCTGAGGAGATGAATGTGAAGCTTGAGTTATGAGGAGTGTTAAAGACCGTAGTAGATAAAGGCTGAAGGCAGTGACAAGGTGGAGGGTTGTGAACAGCGATGGCCAGAGATGCTAAAGTTATAGTTAATGATCGTCAGAAGTGTGGGGTGGAGTGGGAAAGGGCTGTTGTGAACTGCAGTTTTGTGTCATTTTAAGTTCAGGTCCGACATGTCCATTGTTTGTTTGTGTGATGCAGGTATCACATTACTGGTACGCCCAGCTGATGCAGCTGTGTGTGTGTGTGTGTGTGTGTGTGTGTGTGCGTTTTACTACCTAAAACCCTCCATATAATCAGTGACAGCTGACCGCCGTCTGTGCCTCCGTCAGGTTCCTCTTCCAATGTCCGCTGACGAAGACGGGCAACCTGTACTACGCCACGCCCCGCACCTCCCCACGCAGCACCCTCACCAACAAGCAGCCCAAGTCCTTCGTCGGCAGCACTAAGGTAGAGTATCTATGAGGAACTGCCTGTAGGAGGAGGCAGAATTAAAGCGTCCGTATACGTAACGCCACCAAGCATGGGGACACCCATACAAGTGAGGTTACCATAGTAGATGACAATGACAACCTTATGAGTGAGAATACGAGATTAGAGGATTTATACGACTGTAAACACAAGAGTCGAGAGAGAGAGCACCTGTCGCAGGACTCTCTGTGAAAGGATCTGCGGAGGATCACAGTAAATTTATAATCGCATTTTAGCAACTTCAAATCCAGGTTTAAGTTAGGAGCATTTGATTAACTATACATAAATGATGCTCCTTTTTTCTCCCTCAATGGATAGTGCTAAATCTACTACGATTATTCTATTACAGGGAGTATCACTCGTAAGCTTCGTTAAAGTATATAAGAATTTTTTGTACTTAAATAAACCCCTACCAGGTGAAGGGAGAAAATATTATGTAGGTATTTCTCTAACACTCACTGGCTCAACACCATCCATGTTCCCTGAGGGAGAATTATATCCCCTTTGCGCTATCTTCTTCGCCAGACGCAGTACGACAGCCGGGGCCTGGCCTCGCAGACGAAGGCGCAGCAGACAGTAGCCACTTACTTCAGGTACTCCCTCATGGACCTCCTGCAGAAGATGGTGAACGGCACTCCACACTTCGTCAGGTGTATTAAGCCCAATGACGATAAGGCTCCCAACAACTTCGACAATAAAAAGGTTAGCCCACAGCACCTCTACAGCTACGAGTATACTGCATGCGAAGGTGTTTATGCAACACATAAATATGCTTCAAAGGCTTTTTAACTCTTGAGCCTTTTTCTTCGTGATTTCACAGCAATGGGAGGGCCATTAAATGATACATAGTGTTAGTACCTATACCAATTGTCCCTTTTCACTCACCTCGTCTCACTGTGGCTAGGTGCAACGGCAGCTCAGGTACGCCGGTGTGATGGAGACGGTCAGAATACGACAACACGGCTTCTCCCATCGCATTCCCTTCGCCGAGTTTCTCCGCAGGTCAGTAGATGGTGCTGATGACCATAGCCACTGTAGGTCGTCTGTTTATTATTATCATTATTCTTATTATCATTATTAGTTTTGTTATTATTATGAATAGCATTTCTATTTCATTCTTTCTTTCTTAATTCTTTTGGAGACGTAGCCTCAAAGCAGGATGAAGGAATATGTTCATAAGGGGAGGGAGGGAATGGCAGTGTTAGGTATCAAGGTAGGGTTTATGTTGAAGGTGGCTAGTTACGTGTCATAGTAGCAGGCGTCAGCGAAGTGTTTGGGTTCAGAAGCTTCAGGTTGTCCGGTTCGTTTTCGGCGGTGGGCTATCTTTCGTAGTAATGAATTTCCGATCCATTGTCTTCTGAGGGAGGTTGATAACGTGGTGTATTATGGACATAAGCTGCTGCCCCACCTCCCAGATATGACGGTATACACAAAGGTCGTGCATGACCAGCGATTGTGCCTGGCTACGTCGGTAAGTTCGTGAATTCGAATCCTGCCTGACGGTGTTCATTAGGTTCACACGCAGCGCCATAACACGTATGAACCAATTCCCGAATCCCGAGTCCGCCAACTCCTCACCAGTGTTGCTCGGTTGACCGAAGGGAGCGGTTGTGTTGTGTCTTGTGGCGTGATAATAGTTCTATTTAGGAGGAAGACTTGTCCATCTAGCTACGCAGGAACACGAGAGCAGGTCTGTGGTTAAGATAATCAGCTGTTTTGCCTTCTATGTTTAGAAAATGGATGTAAATACGTGTGTGTGTGTGTGTGTAACTACCTACTTGTGCTGTTAGGGGAGGAAGTTTTACACTCGTGGGGCCCCAGTCTTTTCAAGGGTGTGTGTGTGTCTAGGTTTTATTCATGGACACCACTGACCCCCAGTCAGTGTCTTGTACTGTAGGGGTAATGTGTGTTATTCGCACAAATTTCCTGATAAAATAAAAGGTATTAGAGCTATTAGAAAATGGGAACTGCATCATGCCATGAGTTTATGTGACCACGGTATACGTCATGTAAACATCCAGACGATCACAATAAATACGTCAACAAGCATCCAATTAAAACTATTGGAATCGCCAAGTAAAGAGATTACGGTTATACACAGACAATAGAAACATTTCTCCTGGTCTTTCCGTCGTCTTGCGTTGGGTCTCTGTGATCCTACAGCCGCTTCTTCCCCAGGCTTCTCCTTTAGCCACTCATCTGTATGTTTCCTCCCCACCCTCAGGTACTGCTTCCTGGCCTTCAGTTTCGATGTTTTCCTTTAGCCACTCATCTGTATGTTTCCTCCCCACCCTCAGGTACTGCTTCCTGGCCTTCAGTTTCGATGTTCTCCTTTAGCCACTCATCTGTATGTTTTTGCTCCCCAC
>JAUUDY010384682.1:0-11322 GCA_032361765.1 Panulirus inflatus
ATACAGTTACCTTTACCTCACCAGACCCCTGTACAGTCACCAGTACCTTACCACACTCTAGTACAGTCACCAGTACCTCACCACACTCCATTACAGTCACCAGTACCTCACACCATACCCTAGTGCAGTCACCAGTCCCTCCCAATACAACCGTAAAACTAACGCTGGTTTACAGAGCTCCTTTCTAACCGTGCACCTCGGTCTGAGACCAGACTGCCACACTATACTGCTTAACCCCGGTGCATCGTGGCAGCTGTTGGCGGTCCTTAGCGGTAAAGGCCATGTTGCCGTAGGAAGACACTGGATGGTTCAGTGGTTTTATCAGATGCTCGAGGGAGAAATGCCTAAAGTTGGGAAGCATGATGTTTACAGAGGAAACACTTTAAGGGCGGAGGTGGCGATGATTGTTGCGATGCTGAGGCTCTTCGGCAAACTTCAAAACTTTTGTTTTTCTTTCGAAATTAGTGACATAGTTTTATGAATTAACGTGCGTGGCTTGAAGAGAATGTACTGTAGTAAAGCCATAAGCACGATTCGGTTAATAAACGTTCGTACGATGGTTATACGGTACAGGGAATGAGTATGGTTTGATAGCAATGCGGTACAGTAGGATGGGACTTCGATGTAGTCATCAAGGATTGGCATTGAGGATAGTACGGTACACCGAACAAAAATATGCACTGTGTTAATACGGTACGCTGAACAAGTATTGGTGTCATGGTAGTACGGTATAAAGATCAAGTACTGGTACGAACAAGAGAAAGATGCCCCACTGTACGTCTGTAAGGTGGATCTGGCATCACTGCAAGACTCGGTGTTCGGAAATATAAGCGTGTGTTTCATGCAGGAGGTATTTACTCCCCCCTGGGCACGGTAATGAGGGCGAGGTGTGTGTATGTGTATGTATAGGAACTTCTCTGGGGCAGGTATAGGACCGCACCTGTCCCGCCCCCTCACCTAATAGGTACACATCTCACACGCTCCACTTCAGAACACTGCAGGGAATACCAGGTTGGCCCCACTCCAGACGGTGGGGGTAGGTTTTATGGCTGCGTATATGTGGTAGTAAGATGTACCATCAGAAGAAAAGAGAGAGCTTCACCACAGCATGTGTAGAACCCCCCTTGGGCAGCGAATTTGCAGGTTGCCTTCGCTGGGGACGGGTGTGTGTGTGTGTGTGTGTGTGGATGGTGAGGCAAGGCGGTGAATGACCCGCTCTTCCTTACCTGTGTTGTAACGCCGTCTGTGGCCACCTGGGCGTGTGTGCAGCCTCGACTACTAAGACAGAGAGGTGTTCCTGCCTATCCCTATCATCTCTGGTCGGCTTCAGCGTATCCCTCACACAGGCCCAGTTTAAGAGATGTAAAATCTCTTTGAGTTGCCTCTCCTATTTTTTTTTTTTCTACATACTTTCCGTATACTTTGTAGAAAACCTTGTGGAACGTACGGTAGCAGGGCTGTTTTGAATGCCTTTGCCTTCATCCTTGTCTGAGCGCTAAGGTTGCGGTGTTGCACTGGTGGTAGGGAGTGGTTGTCGATGAGGGTGCATATCAAATTGAAAAAAAGAATTCTCCTGGCGTTTATAAATTCGCACACCCAGGCACAAACGTCCGATGATTTCTTGGTACTGTTTATGTTCGCGATTTATGTAGGGTAGAGTTCGAAGTGTAAACAAGATGCTTTTACATAACGTATTTGCATTTAAAGGTTAAGTTGAAAGTCAGAGCTACCCATTGCCATTAAGATGTTTGCTCTGTAGTTTTTTGTCTTTTTTTTTTTTTCCACGGATGATTTGTGTGATGGCAGACTGCTAGGCTGCACGGGTCACAGTTATGGTACTTGACTGTGGTCCAACCATCCCCCTTGGCTGCCCGCGTTGGTTGCACCTTCCCAAACCTAAGTCTGCTGTTCCCTCCCCGCTACATGTTACATTTTACGGTGGTTTTTATATCCAAAATTTGTAAAACAACTGTACAGTGACTCACGGGGGAGAATTTTATTCTTAGCTCTTGGCAGACGACCCCAACATGAATTTCTGTGCTTACCAGTAATGAATGTTTTTTTGAATAATGTTATTTATTTCATGTGTGTGTAACGAATGACATTGCTCAGACGAGAGTCTAAATGATCCACCTTGTACGTTGTTCACTAGCAGAAGTTCAGAAGTAGAACTGTTGTTATTGATAGTGTAGCGAAACTCTGCTGCTCACAGTTGGAATCAGTAGACCAGTTACCCGTTTTTCGATCCAGCCGGTAAAGGGAATTGCCAAGACTTCATGGCGTGCCAGATATTGAAGAAACTTATATATTTTATCTCTTGGGCACGACGGTACGACTCTTGGATATGATACGCTGGCCTATGACAAGACCTTTATTAATTTAGTTACGGCAGTCTCATCCTCCCAGTTCATGTAGCCTCCCAATGTAGGATTTTTAGTGAGTGTTTATTGTAAGTTGTAGCTGCGAACCTTATAGTCAACCGCTAAATCTCATAGTCAGTACGTTACTCCATCTTTTGGTTGACTGTGACCGCATCTGATATTGTTGTAAGGTCTGGGTGATCTTGCATATCTAATCAGTTACCATCCTTATCAGTGTAGGCGGTCACATGTAGCAAGATTTGAGGGTCGAGCGTTTTTACTTCGTCATTGTCAATCAGTTTTCCCTGTTGTTGTTTGGGATGTGCGTAGGTTGGATCCCCCGGCCATCATGTTTTCGTTCATGACGGAGTGTTCCTCTTTGTGTCCCTATGGTCGATGAAAAGTGTGTCATGATCCATAGTCGCTGCAACATATTTTTACCTCCCTCCTCCCGTGAGAGAGAGAGAAAAGTGTGTTGACGTTTCATACTTTGTCGCATTTAGTTCCTCAGTTGACCATCATCCTGGTCTCCGAGGCCAGTGAAAAAACATGATTGATATCAGCCGCGACATTGCAGAGAGAGTGATATATGACTGTGGTTTTCGGTGTCAGTTGTAGTCATTAGAAATTAGATCCTTGGGAACCAAGGCATTTCCTGTTAGGGCTGGATTTGGTGTGGTTTTAGCATCCTGTAGCATTGAGTTTAATTTGCTTTGTAATGTATATTAGTGCTATGCTAGTTTTCCTGTACTTTATATTTGTATCATTACAAATACGGGATTTCCAGTGTGCAAACGTGTCCTTGGGACTGCGACTCGCATTATTGTTACGTTAACTGGTCTGGTGTTTATACGACACGACATTAGTAGGAAAAAAAAAGGGGGGAAAGATGTGTTGTATGTATGTTTACTACTTTCCCTCCATTTGGAGGCTACACCGTAAGACACCAAGATGGCATCGACTCTAAGGCTAGGCTAGCCCATGCGAGTCTCTGTGGTCAACGTCGTCTCATCGTGTTCGTAGGTCATGTCTTCATGCTCAAACGTCGTATACTGTCGTGCTTAAGGAGTTAGAGTAATGGGGAGCTGGTTAAAGAACGTGTCAATTCTTTCAGTAATTCCAGCCTGTTCGCTCAGGCCCGCCCCCATACCACTCCAGCGCAGTACGCGTCCTTCCATTATAACAGGTTGTTTCAACCCGGTGAGTATTTCCCTCCCTGGTCCTTCTTGCATGGTTCCTCACCGGCGGGAGAGGTCGCTGTCAGGTCATGCACAGTACCGAAGATTCCTTACCGGTTGACACTGGCTTCCCCACAGGTTTTGCGATTGCTCGCCAGCTACAGACGGGAAGCCCCCATCGAGGCTTGGCCTTGAATGATGAAGGGAGCAAACGAAATTACAGAAGTACGTGAAGATTGCTTATGAGAAATGATGGGGCAACAATCTGTAAGATAAGGAGGATGATAGTGTATGATGTATGTAGGGTCATTAGCTTAGTCGTGATATGATGTAGTAAAAACCCTACGATTGACATGCAGGATAAGACAATTCTGGGCATCACATTAACACATACAAGCAGCAGGAGTAGATTCGTTAGTTTACCCATGTTATTGTTGGTAGCAGCTTAGAAAGAATTGGGATGGAGATGATGTTCATTTTTTTTTCCAATTTTGTTGTGAAAATTCATTGTCGTTTGTTTTGTATTACCTGGCTGTCAAGCGAGAGACTTGCCACTCCTCGTACAGATGCTCTCCAGGCTTCATTTTTAGTCCCGGGCAAGGATTAACCCCTTGAGACGTCGATAGGTCTTAGGTTATTTTGGTCTGGGGTTTGACCTGACCTGTAAGAGAGTCAGGTCAGAGGCCAGGGCATCATACCCAAGGGTCGCACAGCCGTACTCAAAGGGACGCACCGTTATGTGTGTGAGCTTTTATAAAAGTGCCTGTATTCTGGAACGTAAACTGGATTTGGCTCGGCTGGAATGAAAGCTCCTCTCATACAAACGCACGCAGCATGGAGCAGCATTTTACACGGGGCTGGTAATGGAAGCTGAGCTGAAGTAGTCTGTCCTGCAATTTCCTGTGGGTGTGTTGGGATGTACGTGCTGGAAGGAGCAGTAAGAGCAGGCCAGGCCAGACCAGCCTCTCCTGCTGTGTGTATGTGTGTGTGTGTGTGTGTGTGTGTGTGTGTGTGTGTGTGTGTGTGTGTGTGTGTGTGGCCGCCCTCCGCAGAAATTATTAAATCCTCGGTATTATTTAATATATTCAAGGTGACGGAGCCCACCAGCAGTAGTGGAGCTGGAGCCACGTCGCAGACTGTGTTTCGGTTTGTCATTCTTTCCTGGAAGTTAGCCTGCAGAGTGGAGCCAAGAGACGCGCTGGAGGAGGAAGTGTTGGACTTCGCTGTCTCGGGTAGAGCCACAGAAGTCATATAGGCTTCCCATGAAGTTCCAGTTGGCTCACTAGAAAACCTCCTCCACGAAGAACACAGGGCATCCTCACCAGTATATATCTGTGTGGGAACACGTAGCTCCCGGCCCGCGCACTCGGAAATGCCCTCTTAAGGGCAAAGTCCGGAGGGTATGGAAAGGCGCCAAGCCCGAATCACAGTCAGATAATACCCAGGAAAGAACGTCGTTAGTATGGAAGCTGATACCAAGTAATACGAGGTGTAGGGCTGACTGGTAACAAGTTACCAGGGACTCCATACGGACAGCTCCCTCCTCCTCCCTCCTCTAGGTAGCCGCTCAGAGCCGGGTGTCCTTGGCAAGTACTGGAGGAATGTTGGTGTGCAGTGCTGGTTGGCCGATGGGAAGATGCCCAGAGCACCACACAGACGGGTCCTGAGGTCGCTCATCAGGAGATGGGTGATGATGTCCTTGGCAAGCACTGGAGGAATGTTGGTGGGCACTGCTATTGTGTGTGTGTGCGTGTCTGTGTGGTTGTGGTGGACGGACACCGGCAGTGGTCGCCGAGTGCAAGATGTGGCGGAAGCTGCGGCTGTTGTCTGCATTATTGACGACCCCGCCACACTGGTAGCACACCCTCCCCCTCCCCCTCCCCTACTTGCTGGGGGTGGTGGGGGTTGGGGGGGACTGCTGCTGTTGTTGCTGCTGCCAGTATCGCCTCCTCACACCCCCACCCCTTACCCCGCTACATGCAGGGGTGGGGCCCTGGGACAGCTGCTGCTGCCTTCCCCTGCCGCCTCCATCTCTGCTTCTTGTTTATCCCATCAAGAAGGAGGGTATTGTCCCCCCGGGTCTATTAAAGAGTCTTATCAGTCTATTATAATGGCTCAGGCTGCTATCCTAACACTAAACAGCCATTGAGTATTGAGGTATGTTAACATGCCATTAACTTTCTCTTGTGTTCTTGTATAGCTATCCATAATCAGGATTTGTGAGAGGTTCGTCTGTTATTGTTTACCTGTTGTTATCGTAACTCGCGAAGCTCAATTGACTTAAGAAGTTTCCCCTCTGTACGTCTCGTTGAGTCTTGATATCAACTCTGCATTGTCTCTCGGCAGTACTAGTGCGATGCGAGCGCTGATTTCTCCGTCTGCCGGAATGTGCATTAGCGTCGATTTGATTGAAGTGAAAGCTTGCTATGCAACAGAAACTTGACATGCAACAAGAGAGTGAAATTCGCACACGATCTGTCTGGGGGATATGTGTAACTCGGTACTAGCCAAGCTCTGCTTTTTTTCCTCTTGTCTAGACCCATGTTGTAACTTACCGCTTGAGCACGACGGTACGATTCTTTAGTACGACGTTACGAGCCATGAGCATTGAACGCGACGACGTTTCGGTCCTTGACAACGACGGTACGACCCTTGGGTACAGTGGCCTGGCTTTTGACCTTAAGGTCAGGTCAAAGGCCAGGCTGTCACGCTCAAGGGTCGAACGCCATAGTCAAGGGCGTGGATGTTGTGGACGAGAACCACAAATAAGAGCTTAGGCGAAAACATTTTAAGAATGAGAGGCGGGGATAGATATAGTGGGCTAGGGATAGGGGAGCAGGATATTAAGCGTACATTGGCCGGCTTGGAGGCATCCGGCTGCTGTGGGGGGGAGGTTTGGGCGCACTAGTCCCTCCTCCCCCACCTCCCCATCAGCACCAGCTGAGCCAGGCTGGACGGGTACCCCGGCTGGCGACCACCAGGGAAACACCTGGTCGAGGGGCGCCCCCCTCCCCCTCCTGCAGGGGAATAACTCGTTTCTGAAGGGGTAGTGTTTACTTCGGCAGAATTTCCTAGGCGTGTGAGTGTGCAGGTGACGCCGCTAAGGAAGTGGGTTCTGGTGTGGAGGCTTATGGTGGCTGAGGGTTTTTATTTTATTTTATTTTTATTTTTTGCATTTTAGAATTCTTCGTTTGTCTAACTGTACAGACACAAAGCATTCCATTGATAGCTCTGGTGGAAGGCTCCATAGCTTTTTTGTGAAAAATGGTATTTCACACGGAATAGAATCTCTGGACATTTTATTCATAGTATGGCACGGTATTCAGACTGACACACGTTACTAAGTAACGTTCACCAATTTTTACTCCTCCTTGAGAACCACGTTTTGTGTAGATCGTCTGTAGCGCAAGCATGACGAGCCTGTAGTGTATTCATCACAGGGGAGCTTCATAAAGCAGAGCTCTCGATCATCACTTGTTTCCCATAGGTTAAGGGTGGAACCAGACCAAGTCTTGTAAACGTTACTGTTATTTACTGTTATTTATCTGCCGACCTCCGCCTTGTCGTTAGTAACAACATACTATAGTTGTGCTACGCCCCTGACTGAGACGTTACCTACCCTATGTCATTCGTCGGTACAACCATCGCATCTGTTTCAGTCCCACCTCAGCGAACAAAGGTTTGCCTCACACCTTCCTGCCGTTCGTCTCGATTTAACCCCGCCGTACATTCCTTCTTGGCCTTACCCCTTCCTGCTGACATGACACACACCCCACCTCACCAGGCCCCTAACCTGTTGTCTTTACTTCTGTTTCACTTAGCATGGGGTGTATGTAACGTATACCTGCGCCTTCTCTGGAGCTGGGGAGAACTGGGTGTTCCAGCCCCATAACGAAAGGTGAGACGACGCCTCGATCCTAGAGCCGGAGGACCATGTCAGTCAGCTGCCTTGTTAACCCACTACCATATCTTGTTGAAGACAGCCTTGCTAGACGCCATCACCTCACTTGAACATGACCTTCCTCTCTGCCTAACCTCTGCTCTCCTTCCTCCTCCCCACCGCACACAGGATCTCACTCTTACCACACTCAAGTGTAGTCGGAATTTCACTCACAATCTTTCCAGGTTCCTGACAGCTCCCCAGAGATGTGTTTAACCCCACAGTCCTCCTCTTTGGGGAGGAAGATTTGCTTCTCCGATCGTAAACGGTGCTGTTTCGTGAATCTGCTTCACTGTTGTAATGAATCTTGTGATGCCAAATGTATCTAGGGAGTCGTTGCTATCTTGTACTACAGTGTCTATTAGAAGTACAACCACTATTGTCCAACTCATGCATGACTAACGCACAGTTGTAGATTCTGGAACGAAATCGCATGTGTCTGCTACCTACTGATGCCATCAGAATTATCCAGACAATAGAATTCGACACAGGGAACTCCAATGTCGGTTTGTTTTCATCATCATTTACCTCAAAACTGTCTACTGGAATACCAAAAGTCGATGGCGGAATCAGAGCATTTCACCCTCCACAGTTCCTGGGACGTGCAGTGTGGTCATAGGATGATGTACGTGACTGGGAATTGCCACTCGTGAAATAGTACGAGTGACGTGTAGAAACGGAGAGACGCACCAGCTGCCGCTGTCACAGGTTTTGTGATCGAGGTATTGTAAAGGGTCGTTAAGGATAACTGATTGAATAATGTCGAACCACCCCAGGCGTGGCTTGGGATTATTCACTGACTATTGTAGAGATTTGGAATCTCTCTCTCTCTCTCTCGATCTCGATCTGTATTTGATCGTCTTCTACTCTGCTCGAAGATAAGTATTGAAATTGAGTCAGCAAGAAAGCGATCTGTTGGGAATTTCCCATTACCACAGTATTTTCCCCTTCTCACCTTTTAAGACGACGACTGTGAGTCACTTAGAGTCGTTATGAATAGAGTCGTTATGAATACAGTCACAAAAGACTCAAATTCACTCCAATATCAGCATTCGGCGCGAGTACAGCTGCTCCCGGACGTTGGACGTTTGAGGTCATGACATTCTGGTGTTATACCTGGCGGCTACACGAGAATAAAACTAGTTACTTCCGTCTCATACGAGGTAATGGACGAGTCAGGTTCTCCTGCACTAGTCCTGGTCATGGTGGATCCCTGTTTAATTCACCAGTCGCAGGCAGGTCGTTTGTGCGTGACTGGACATGACCGGTCATCACTGTTCTCCGATGACAAGAGCCGAGAACGTGTTCCGCTGACTGCCGCTCACCCTCCGTCACTCCCTCACCTCTCACGGGCGCCCAGTGATGGGAAAGTGGGTTCCTTTTGTTGCTCGTCTGCTTCGTGTGTGTGTGTGTGTGTGTGTGTGTGTGTGTGTGTGTGTGTGTCTGAAGGGTCTGGTGTGCCAGTGGTTGTCATGTTCTAGCAAGGGATGGTTCCGTGCCGTCACCACCGCACCTTCCCACTGTCGCCCCCTCATCTTCCGTCACCATATTCTCTCCTTGCCAACCCGTCTTCCCCGTCGCCACGTCTCCTCCTGTCAACACGTCCTTCTGTCTTCACGTCTTTCCTGTGCCGTCACAGGTCGTCCTCCTCCCCTTCCTCTGGTCTCTTGCCCCTCCTCTACAACCTCGGCTATCAATCTTCACCCACCACCACCACCTTCCTGTGTCCCTCCTCACTGCTCTCTGCTCTCACTCCCACCACCGGACCACTCTGCTCTCACCTCCCACCACCGGACCACTCTGCTCTCACCTCCACCACTGGGCCTCTCTGCTTACGCCTCCTACCACTGGGCCTCTCTGCTCTCACCCCCACCACCGGACCTCTCTGCTTACACCTCCTACCACTGGGCCTCTCTGCTCTTACCCCCACCACCGGGCTTCCGTGCTCTCACCCCCACCACCGGGCCTCTCTGCTCTCACCCCACCATCTGTGATCCTCTTCTTTCAACCCCACCCTCTCTCAACCCACACCAGTCAAGTTTCCCACAGGTGGGTGTCACTTGGCAGGGTATTGATAGGGGTGTATTGTAAGTTGCCGTGCGTTCCGTCTGGACATTATTGAGGCATATGATGTAGAGAGGTGTCGTAGCGAAGGTGAGGTTGTGTCCCTCTGTGGGGTTATGAGAGACACACGAGAGCTGAGGGCAGCCTTGTGGTTGACGGGCTTGGGGAAGGTAGGGAAGTGCGTGTTGCTTCGTGTTGTGGGGGTGGGGTGTGGGCACGGGTGCGGCTACAGGATATTTCTACCTCCAGGAAATGAACGGAGAGTCTCATTTCCGTGTAGGTCTGAAAGTTAGCTATGACGTGTACATGGTGTTTTGTCCCTAGACCGGGTGTGTGGTATACAGGTGGGCAGCCTCTTCACCAGCAGCACCTCTATGTCATACCAGCGGCTGGTGAGTGGTGTATTGTGGCGTTTGGGGAAGTGATTGGTAGAATCATTAGGGTTTCTGGACGACTTGAGGCTTTTGGGTGACAGTGTAAGCTAGCGGCTGGGAGGTGCCTCGGGGGCGTTGCATCTGTCATGTAGGGAGTGTGTGGGCAGGTGTGGTGTGGAGGGGAGGAGGGGATGTGGTGTAGCCGGCCAGGTGGCCTTCAACGTCCCACCCCGGCCATGATGACGTGATGGGGTTATGCACCAACCCTCCTCCTCCTCCTCCTCCTCCTCCCTCGACGCACTCACCACGCAACACTGCCACCACGTGGACAGTGTGACACACACACCACACAACACTGCCACCGCTTGCACAGTGTGACACGCACACCCACCACACAACACTGTGGTTGTGTCACACGTGTTTCCTCGTAATACTCCCAAGTGTAGTAATTGGTGCACGTTGTGTGTAAGTGCGTTTGCATGCGTTTTGCGTTCATTAACTGAAATTGCTAAAAAGGCTTGTGTAGAAATGAAGATGTTGTACTCGGGGCCGGTAAATACTATGCCATTTTTGTATGTAAAATGTTTTCCCGGTTATTTAAAGACTTGTCGTGGCTAGATGAATGTATACAGAGAACCGCACGAGTGTAGGATAAGATGTAGGCTGTGTGCTGGGGAAACCTGGGAATCAACCCAACAATATAAGCTCCCAGTCTCCCATACCTGTGCCAGTGTAGGCCTACCAGTGCACTCGGCCCCTTCCCTCAGACTCTCTCACCTCCCAGTGAGGCTAATATTACCTCACATCCCCTCTTTCCTCTAGCGCTTCCCGAGAGCTCCACATAGCCATAATCCCTGACATCCTTAAGGGAAGGGGCAGGTGGCTAGGAAGCCATGATGCCATGGCTGTGAAAAGCCCCATTGTGTCACCCTGCTGTGTACATGTATTGTGCATACTGCACGCACACTGCTTACCTTTATCTACTCCCTCCTGCAGTATGCCCATCACCATCTACCCCCTCCTGCAGTATGCCCTTCTCCACCTACCCCCTCCAGCAGTATGCCCATCACCACCTACCCCCTCCTGCGGTATGCCCGTCACTACCTACTTCCTCCTGCAGTGTGCCCCTCCCTCTTATCATCACAGAAACGATTAGTGTCTTTGTATATTTGCACTGGTAACGTCCTATGTACTGAAGTGTGGGGTTGCCATGGAGGAGAAGGAAGGAGTCGAGTTATGGTGTATGCCGTTGAATATGTATTTTGCTGATGACCAGCGTTAAGCAACCTTCCACACACACACCCACACACACACACACACACACACACACAACACACACACACACACACACACACACACACACTTCCTTAATTACGATGTCGCTATTCAACGGACCTTTCAGTCCT
>JAUUDY010384793.1:0-11321 GCA_032361765.1 Panulirus inflatus
GTGTTTGTCTTAATCCCAACGTTAAGATAGCGTTATCCTACGTTGCAATATAACAAATCTACCGTCCTTGCAAAGACAAGGATCAATATAGTATTTGTAACAGATATATGTTACTGGCGACCTTGCTCCAATAACTACGAGTTCGTAACAATAAATATATATATCCTAGTCTCAGCCAGGTACGTACTTAAATGACTAACCCCTGGGGATGGATGAACAGCTGGGTTGACGCGTGCAGCCACAACCATGAGCGGAACGTATGTATGCGTTCGATCTTGGGCGGTCGGTGAATGCGTCATGGTCAGGAAGGGTAATCACTATACACTAGTGTGTGTGGTGGTGATAATGTGAAGTGTGGCCTCGGTAATCTGGCCCACAACCTCCACGATCCTCACCTGATCACCACAAGAACACACACACACACACACACCTTTCATCAACCCATACGAACCAACAAACAAAGACGGGAAGACACAGATCTGGAAAGACGCACATGATGACAAACTTCATTTCCTGGGAATATGCGATGTTGGGTTCCAGTAGATAAACATGTACTATTTGGCCAAGTAATTCTTCAAGGAGAAACACAAGTACATATGGAAGTCTGATAACCACCTGAGGCTGCGTTATTAAGGATGCTTCAGCGGGGGACGTGACATAGTTGAAAGCTGGACGCTTATCAGGAAAGACAAGTAGGTATTGATAAGCTCAACTAGTGAATCAAAACATAACACGGGCCAGCCATCTCCTATCCAGAACTGCAAACAAGAGCTAACAAGAACATGAATAAGGCTGAACATAACAATGTCAAGACATAATAATAATAATAATAATAATAATAATAATAATAATAATAATAATAATAATAATAAAATTGTTTCTGTCGTTGGATGATTATACAGGCGGGGAGGGCCTGGTCTGCCCTGGAACCAGCATGAGAGTGTGAGGTAGTATGGCGGGCGTGGTGTGGCACTAGAGAATGTATCGCCAGAAGCGAGGGTTCCCCGTCCCTCGGGTATTGTGTGCAGCACACCAACCCTCGCCTCCACCACCACACTGTATCTAGCTTCCCCTGTGCGGGTGAGGATACCATCCTGCTGGGCTGGGAAGCCGAATTACACGGGCATTACGCCTATGTAGTCCCAGGGATCAATGACGCCCTCCATCTTGTTTTCAAACCCACACTCGAGAATGTTCAACACATCGTGTGGAGACGGTACTCCTCAGACCACCCCAGGCCTGATCCTTGCTGCACAGGTGCTAGAGGCTCGGCCGCCGTTCCATGATGCAACTTTTTAAAGGTGGTGCGTTGTAAACACTGGTTGATGCGTGGTGAGGCATGGGTGAGCTTGGCTACACGTTACCACCTCAGAATGAGCGCCAGAACAGGTTGGGATACACTGGTGTACAATGTAAATCTCCTACGGTAATGATATATGGTAAAAGTATGTTGAACTCTGCGTCATCATGGCTTAACACTGTGGTGACGTGTTGTGAATGGTCGTGACATGTTGATAAGTTAGTGTGTGGCTCAACGGTACATGCTGTAATGCATGAGGTGACATTGCTCACACGTTACAGTCAGGGTCACCGTAACTGTAGTTTTCATGTACTAGGAAGGTACAGCAAGGTTTCATTTAAGTGTTGTGAGGAACTACTGTGTAATGTTATACTGTACTTACATACTACAAAGATATTGATTGGTACGACATGTGGTGCTAACTAGGTAACAAGCTGTTAGTGTGCTAGTGTGTGATGTCCGTACTGTTACAACCACTATTGTGTGGTGGGGATTGCACTTTAACAACCACCAGTGTGTGAAGCCCGTACCGTAACAATCCCTCTTGTGTGGTGATGTCTGTACCGTAACAACCCCTAGTGTGATGATGTCTGTACTGTAACAACCCCTAGTGTGTGATGATGTCTGTACTGTAACAACCCCTAGTGTGATGATGATGTCTGTACTGTAACAACCCCTAGTGTGTGATGATGTCTGTACTGTAACAACCTCTACATACTGTCTGCACCAGCGAGGTCACGCGAGCAAACTTCACGGGATCAGAAAAATAATTACCATTAACAGGAGAGGGTTCGAACATCAACCCAGCGGCGTATCGGAGTGTGGGTCCAGTAATGAGGTCAGACGGGGAGGGATGGTGAACCAGACTTGTGTACATTGTATAAAGTCAGTCTACTACCACGACCTAGCCAGGTGGGAAAGCATCACCACATACGAGGACGAACAAATCCTTATGTATGATGCGACAACCTTGGCCTTCCATACACCCTAGCGTCATACCTCACCTTAAACACACGAGAATAACTTTCGCTAACACAACAGGACTCTTACCTTCTCAAGAAGCACATTTTGCTATCTGTGAAATATGGGGTCCCCCAAAAACGATTAAATGCCAGTAGATATCTAATATATTCGTCTTGCAGACTGAATCGAGAACATTACAGATGTATCATAGATGGAGGAGTTGCGAGTGAATCTTGGAAAGGGAAATACGAATAAATTATGTGAGCCTTCCAGATAACTACCTGCAACTATCACAATGGGAACACATGTACACATCTTAGACAGAAGCGGTCATTACTAGACGAACAAGCACAGACAGAGTGAGTGTGCAAGAAGTGGAAGACTAGTGTGCACTCAAGGTACACATGCAGGCGGTTATCTGTAAAGAAGGAAACTGAGGAGAAAAAGGAGGAAGAGCGTAGGGGAGAGAGAGGAACAATCCTGGTGACACGAGGAGAGAGAGAGAAGGTGATCCACCACACAGTAGAGAGATACGGGCATGTTCTTAGTTCCCTAATCTGAGACGACCTCCGCCTCTACCATGTAACATGAGAGAACACACTGGGGAAAGTGAAGATGAGAGAACACACTGGGGAGGGTGAAGATGAGAGAACACACTGAGGAAGAAATGCTAAAAAGGGGAAGCTTCAGAGATCAGATAGTCCACAGGTTTCGATGCATCAAGGAGTACAACAGTGGACGCGTCAGTGTGTGTGTGTGTGTATGTGTGTGAGGATGACGGCAGATGGTGAAGGATATCACTGATGCATCCCTCCTTCCAATAAGCAAAGTGATGATCGGAGGAGACGGTCAGGTTGACGAGGAATACATAAATGTGATGTGAAGGTTTTGGAAACAGCAACCGTTAGACCAACAGTATGATAACGACAAGGACTAGAACAGCCATCTTTCTTAAGGAGAGGATTGACCAGCCTAAGTTTGGAGTGAGGTGTTTCCAACATGTATGTGCCAGTCATGTAATATTTTGTTGCCATATTGTGTTAACGTCCATACAATGTTCATGACGTCATCCTGTTGGTTTTACAGATTCGTCGTCGTGTTACGGGGCCTTGTCTTTACACGGTCCGTTTGCCAGTTTTCCCCACTTGGCAGCGTGCTAATGCGCTACACTGCGGTAAACAGCCAGTAATGAGGTGCTATGTTCTAATTAAGGTGCCAGCCAATATATGTGTGCTACAATGTCGTGGAACTCCACTCTCGAAATACTATGGGCGCTATACTATGGCCAGGTGCTCTAACTCTCACTGCCGCCACTACTAGGGTGTTGTTCTGTGAAAACTGCCAGGGGTTAAGTGCTATTCTGTGACGAGGTGCAAAATGATGTAAGTGCTACCATGTACTGTTGATGCCGGGGTCATTCTCGAGCCCCAGCGATGGCGGTGCTCGTGACGAGATGACAAATGTTGCCACAGCTGGAGGTGTTGGCTGCCTGAGAGAGACGCGAGTTGTGAGTGGAGAGGGAGGAGGATTCTCGTGGCCACATGATGGTAGTGGTGGTGGTTCTCGAGGTAAGACTGAGTGCTGGAGATGGTCGTGGTTACTACTGTACACTGACTGTTATCATGACCATGGTAAGGTTACGGGCAACACGAGTGCTGGCGCTGGCTCTCAGCTCACGTTTTTGCTCCTGTTTCCGTGCTGCTGGAACGAGATAAGTCATTCAAAACAGCCGTCTCTGATCCATGCTCTCCTTCATATATAGGATAAATAACGTACAGATAAATACAATGATGCCTGCCTGAAACTCTCTCAAATGCCAGGTTGTGACGGGCTCAAAATACCAAATATGATACGAGCACGTTGGCCTAGAGGGCTTCTGATGTGCGGGTAAAGTATGAACAAGTCACTGGAAACGTAACAGTAATTATAAGGAAATGACAACCCCTTCCCTCCCCACACGAAGTCAATATAACCCGGGAGGTAAGTACAACACAGGAGCAGCTACTGCAGTTACGTATGTCTTCCAATCATACATACACTGGCAAGTTATCATACCTAACACTTTGGTATCATCCTTCTAGGCTTCATCAAAGTGAGGCAACTAAATCCAATGTACTTTAGGTCTGGCACAAACTGTACATAGGTTATTAAGCATCTCCATATCCAAGTAGTTCAGCACAATGATCATATTAACCATAACGCTAACTACAATTATCCCCAACACTACAGTCATAACAAAACCTGTTTCCGCTAGGTGCTATCTCCATTATCTTTCCTGGGTTCCACTTCATCTACCAAGTATCACACCAGCTCTGGAACTTGTGTACATACCTTTTTAAGTTGATGTAATCCCTCAACATCCTTCACTTCTCGCACGACATTCATCCACCATAACATTAAGATATGACTAGAGTCCTTTAGAGTCAAAGATCATGAACAGATATGAACCCAAGTCTGAGCCTTAGGGAACGCCATTCTCAACACGATCCACTCAAAAAGGGTCCACTAAAACTTTGTTCATCATTTCTAAGGAAAATTTTCAATCCCCAAAAGACATCTCATCCTTATTCCTGTCTAAAGATCCAGCATTTTTACCAGCAGCCGCCAGTCAAATGACCTCTGGAAGTCCAAGAACACACAATCCACTCATCCATCCTTTCTCTCTATAACGGAGCTCACTCTTTCGTAGAAGTCTAAAAGAACTGTTAATCATGACCTCTTTTCTACTCGATTCATGCTACCTCCCACTTCGATTCTCTTCTTTCAAAGTAATCATCCATATCCTTTCAAATTATTTTTTCCACTGTTTTGCAAAACGTGAATCACTTGTCAGAGACAATGGTACGTAGTCCAATGGAATTTTTCGATCTCCTTTCATACTAAGAGGCACATTCTATAATGGCATGTGGGTACAACACTGTGCTGATAACAACATGTGGGTACAACAGGTGGTGATAATGGCACGTGGGTACAACAGGTGGTGATAATGGCACGTGGGTACAAAAGGTGGTGATATTGGCACGTGGGTACAAAAGGTGGTGATAATGGCACGTGGGTACAAAAGGTGGTGAGAGGGACGTGGTTACAACAGTTGGTGATGATATCACGTGGGTACAACAGAACGACAGGGTTTGGTAACCGTAAAGGTCAGGTCAAACTATCCAAACTCTAATCTCTTTTCATCTTGCAAAAAGAAGGACACGTCAAAGACCCACAAATCTAGTTTGGATTTTGACAGAGTTATGTCCCTTATAAAAAAGGTTTAACCTCGATCATAACTTGAAGAATAATGCATCATTGGCTATGAAAAGTAATACAGAGGTTTTTGATATTTCCCACCCAATATTCCCAGCGAGTCTTATTTCACTGCACACAGCCATGTCGGACTGCAAGTAGTCGCTGGAATACCCATCAAGTTCGTGAGCTATGGACGATTCAGCTGAAGCAGTTCAGCAAGGTGACCCATCTTGCCTCTCACCTCCTACATTCAACAGACCTTCAAACTACTCATTCCATCTCTTCTTTTGTCTGTTGCCTCTTCCCTAATCTGCTCCCCTCACTGATGCACACATTTGTTCTTTGTTCTCACATTATTCACACTTCCAGAACATTCTCTTTCACACTGAAGGCTGCCGGTACTCTCTCACTCCATCTCTCATTTGCTCTATTTTTTCAGTGCCTGTAATTCTCTCCTGACCTCCTTTCGCTTCCTCATGCATACCTCCCAATCACTTGCACTCCTTCCCTGAAGGTACCGCCTATTACACCTCTTTACTCCCTCAAACCACTACTCGTTACCCTTCCTCAGCCTCACACCTTCCTCTCGCCACATATTTCATCCACACACGCAAGCAGCGCTTCCCTAGATACCTTCCGCTCCTCGCTCGCCAACTTTTCTTGTTTCATGCGAACTAATCTAAAACCATTACTTAATAATCTCTTGGAATTATTCCACACAAGCCTCTTTCCCAACCTCACTTAAATGTCACCACCGTCTTCCCATCCACGTCATTTCCTCTTTTCCTAAAGCCACAACAATGTTCCACAAGCCTCCATCAATAAATGATCACAAAACCCACCAGCTGCCCCGTTCTCCACATTCAAATCAAACAATCTCTCGTTTGTGCATTTGTCAATTACCTCGAGTACTTACTCCAATAATGCCCCAAGACTCGGCCATAGCCACCCACGTATATTTATGTATGCACCATTGTTTTAATCCTGTATTCCCAATCGACAATCCTTTCTCAGTTCACACTGCAGCAAGCTGTTCATCATTCATATCTACTCAAGGCATTCCATGACCCCAATTATAACCAATTCTCACATCAGCCACTCTTGATTTACGGAACTCCTCTCTTCTTTACTTCTATTGCTACCTGGTGCATAAGCATAACATAACCCACCTCTCAAAATCTTCCTTCATTCTCGCCCACATCAGTCCAGCACTCAGCTCTTTACATTCTCTAAAACGTTACGATAACTTTCTTTATCGACAATTGTCACCCCCATCCCCTTTGTTCTCACAATTAGACTCCCAACCCTACCCATTTCCACACCATTCTTCCCCCTTCCCCTTGTGCTTCGTTAAACTCAGAGCCAGAACATCCAGATTCCCCTCTCCAAACATATCACCTACCTCTCCTTTCCTCTCGTCCTGGTTCATCAAAGCACATTCAGACACCCTTGCCTGATCCTTTATGGAGGATGGGTACTTCTCGTCCTTCATGATGCACACATTCTACATAGCCTTTCACACCATTATTTTCCTCAAATAACCAATACCTATCAATTCATCGCACTACTCTCGTTTCCTATCAAATCATGTCAACCTCTACAACAAGCCTCTTGCTTGTCTTCGCTCCAGTAATTTTTTTCAAGCCAATACTAATAACATAACGCTCACATGTCTGTATTCAAAATTCCTTTCAAATGCCTCACATTTCAAGGATATATGTTTATTTCTCTTCATATCTAGGCGTCCGTAGCGTCCAACAAGCCTGATCCAAAACGCATCACCCCTTTAAATCTAAATGCTCCACTAAATACTGATCTTTGTCACACCATCTGTATAAAGTACCCTTCCTTTAAGTACCCGTGACTTCAACCAGTTAACATTCCTCTCATTTCAGTCAGTCATACTAAGCCTCATACAACATACACCTACACACCTGCATCTTCTGTGTGAATCAATTAGCAGAACAGGGATCCCCAGCCCCTATAACGTACACTTATATATAACCTGATGCAGTAGTAAAGTTGACCCCATGGCAGTAGCGTAATGGTCAGCCACTCTTGGTTCTGACTACTGAGCCATCAAAAAAATGCTTACCAAACACAGTATAAATAGGTTTACATTATAATATAATCCAAACAAAACTGATCAACAAGTTGGTGGTTTTAAAGAGCGACCAAGGCAGTATAAGAACAAAGCTAGTGACATGAAACACCACAAAGTTTTAAAGAACATTTCTAGATTTACCAATCTCTTAAAATGACAACACTGTCTACATGCACGGATGCGTGAAATACGTAACTGGTATAAAACAACAAAACTCTATAAACCAACATGAAATCAATAGGTGGTGGTAATGACGGGCGGCTGGACATGACACGTGAGTGAGACAGGAAGTAATAGGGATAGACAGGGATAAGAATGGTAGGTGGGGCAATGACGTCTGGAAGGATGTGTCAGATGGTCCTATATACAGCTGGATGTGATGATGACGAACAGGTGGGAAGAGTAGGTGATGAAGCTGTAATAAGGGAGATTACAACAGGTTGTCATAATGGTTAGGTGGGTGAGTCAGGTGGTTATAATGAGATGTGGATGGATGGATGGATGGGGAACTGTTCATAACATATGGGTAGGACCGATGGCGATACGGAATGAAAGGCCGGGGACGACAGAGAGGGATAGATGCGGTGGGGACGGTGACTGGGAGCATATGGTAATATCGATACATAGGTGAGACAGGTGATAATGACTCGTGGGAAAAAGAAATGGTAATGATTGATGGATGAGGAAGAGCAGGGATGGATGGATGTGGTGGTGAAAATGACGAGTGAGTTACAGAGATGGTACCCATGACTGATGTTTGGGAGCGCCGCCAGAAAAGGGCAGGTGGTAATGAGAGATGGGTGAGCTACGTGGTAGTGATTCCTAGTGCGAGATAGTAAATAAAAGTGACTTTCCTCCGTGGTGCAGCGTTCCTGACCGTGACGCATTCATGGGTCGCCCAGGGTCGAGCGGCACTCGATCCACAGTCAACCTAGCTGTTCATCCGCTCTTAGTGGTTGGTCGATTAAATGGGTACCTGGCTCAGGCTAGGATATAACTGCACACAGCGTTGATGGGATGGCTCTCGTGAGGACCTCAGCTGCCCGTGCCGTCTACAATAACATAAAAAAAAAAGAAAAAAAAAACGGTGAATACGACACATGAGGGTGAAGGAAAGACTGAGGTGTGGCGCTGGTGGAGCTGGTCATGGCGAAGGAGCCTGTGCACGCTCGATATGCACGCTTGACCACATGCACATTACGGTGGGCACACGATCATAAACAATTCAACTGACTTATTTTTTAAATCATGACATGTCCGCAACATGATGCCATACCAACAACAAGACACACTGAACATTTTTCCTCATGTCCAAGAAATTCTTTATATCACCACTTGCCAGAGACATCCTTCCATTTTACCATATATTGACAATTCCAAGACATGAACGAAAGCACGCGACTCGCACCTCATAAACAATCAGTACGACCAGTTGCTCACATACGCCATATATTATACCACAGCTAAATGTACAAAACTGGTAACCAGGATTTCATGAAGAATTCTGGGGGAAAATACTGCATACAAAAAAATAATAGCATGAATATGAAGGTGAGGTGAACCATGAGTGGGCTGCCTACCTGCTGGCACGAAGGGTACTGGAAGCGTCCAGGAGCCAGCCAGCGAAGAACGGCTGCGACAGCAAAATATGTTCATGTTGACGACAAGTACGGCAGCTCGTCTCTTTGGCTCCCTCCTGCACCACCACACAACTGACTGACTCCCACTTGGCCAAGTGAACTATTACCTCGTGCTCCTTCTTATGGGTTCTGACGAAGCGTCCATATAAAATCAGATATCACGTCTCGCCTTCTTCACCAACTCACTCAAAACTTGGACACAGCACATGGCATGCAACCTGACTGACTTTGGATAACGAATATCTTTATATCTCGCTCAATAAGTTATGACACACAGGGTAAGACAGCAAGGGGGAGCACAGCCCTAAGTTGTGTGTGGTGCTCTGTACGGAGTAGGAGTGGGCAGCGGCGAGCAACGCTCCCCTCACACTAGTACAAGAGGCGCCAACAGGTCTGTGCGTCCGTCGCCGTGAGTCATGCCACACTACACCAACGCCCAGAGACAGAGAGAGAGAGAGAGAGAGCTCTACCCTATTGATTTTTGCCTCCCCCCTCCCCCCCCCGGTCAACATTGGAAGGCAACGACACTGACCTACATAATGACCAGGTAAGTGAGATATATTACCTTAGATCACTGTCAAATTACACCCAGGAGAATGAGCAAGTTGCACGGCCTCAACTGGATGAGCAAGTCGTAGGACATCACCTAACGTGACTTTACCAAATATTTCCACAGTAATTACTTGACCACGTCTAAATGAAATGATAAAAAAGAACATTTTCCCTACTAGTTTTCTTAGCAGCCAAAAGTGAATTAAGGAGCGTTGATTTAAGGAACAAAACAGTCACCCTTGCATCCACATATCCAGCATAATTTCGGGTACTTTTACTATAGAGCTATGCAACATATGCAGCTCGTAATGGATTACACCTTTCAGTGGGATGAAAATCATAAAGCTTACCTTTGAACTCTAGCTAATAAGGCTATGTATTAAGACCGTTGCAGATATTTTCCCATGCCAAGTGAGAGGAAAAGAATTACGACAAATACCCGGAGAAGACATATGATAAAGCTGACACAGATGCTTTGTGAAAAGTCTGAAGTATATGTGGTGTGGGGGGTAAACTACTGGAAGCAAAGAAGTTTTTATCAAAGATGTAAGGCATGTGTACGAGTAAGAAGAGATGAGCGACTGGTATCCAGTGAAGGTCGGTCTGCGGCAGGGGTGTGTGATGTCCCCATGGTCGTTAATTTGTTTATGGATGAAGGGGTTAGGGAGATAAATGCAGTTATTTTGGAGAGGGGGGAGAGTATGCAGTCTCTTGGGGATGAAAAAGCCTGAGAAATGAGTCAGTTGTTGTTCGCCGTTGATAAAGCTCTGGTGGCTGATTCGAGTGAAAAACTGGAGAAGTTGGTGACAGATTGGAAAAGTGTGTGAAAGCATAAAGTTGAGAGTAAATGTGAATAACAGCAACGTTATTAGGTTTAGTAGGGTTGAGGGAAAAGTTAATTGGGACGTAAGTCTGAATGGAGAAAGGTTGGAGGAAGTGAAGTGTTATAGATATCTAGGAGTGGACTCGGCAGCGAAGTGAACCATTTAAGCGGAAGTAAGTCGCAGTGTGGGGGAGGGGGCGAAGGTTCTGGAGGCGATGAAGAATGTGTGGAAGGAGAGAACGTTATCTTGGAGAGCAAAAATGGGTGTTTGAAGGAATAGTGGTTCCAACAATGTAATATGGTTGCGAGGCATGGGCTATAGATAGGGTTGTACGGAGGAGGGTGGATGCGTTGGAAATGTAATATTTGAGGACAATATGAGGTGTGAGGTGGTTTGATCAAGTAAATAATGAAAGGATACGAGATGTGTGGAAATAAAAAGAGTGTGGTTGAGGGAGCAGAAGGTGTGTTGAAATGGTTTGGTCACATGGAGAGAATAAGTGAGGAAAGATTGGCAAAGAAGATATGTGTCAGATGTGGAGGGAACAAGGAGCAGTGGGAGACCAAATTGAGGTGGAAGGATGGAGTGAAAAAGACTTTAAGCGATCAGGGCCTGAACAAACAGGAGGGTGAGAAGCGTGCAAGGGATAGACTAAACTGGAGTGAACCAGGGCATGTGAAACTACGTCTGGGGGTGAACCG